>JAFBJS010007499.1:69026-159235 GCA_016785265.1 Paraplagusia blochii | reverse complement strand
AGATGTGTTCCCAACCACTGTGAACACGGAGGCCGCTGCACGCAGACATGGGACACGTTCAGTTGCAACTGTAACGGCACAGGATACACAGGAGCCACCTGCCACACATGTACGGCAACAGACACACTGTCTCACACACACACACACACACTGTGTTCACACACACTGACCGGGCTGTGTGCTGTGATTCTTCTGTAGCGTTGTACGAACAGTCCTGCGAAGCGTACAAACACCATGGAAAGAGCAGCGGGAGCTACTTGATAGATCCAGATGGCAGTGGCTCTGTCCCCCCCTTCAGGGTTATCTGTGACATGACAGGTGAGTCGAAAGTTAAGTGTTTCATAATGTTTGAACAAATGTTGCTGCAATTGATTATAGGTTAATCAAAAATATAATCATTGTTTATTGTGCTATAATAAAATAAACTACAGAAAATCTGCAGAATAAAAGGGAAGTTCATTCAGGCCACATTTGACCTGCGGGCCTAGAGTTTGACACTGCCATGTTTTTCCGTCCTCTCAGCGGAGGCAGCCTGGACGACTGTGATGAACAATGTCACTCCTCAAACATCAGTCACCGGTGCAGACAAGGAAGGGAAGGCGGTGTTGAAGATCTCTTACAACGTGACAGATCAGCAGGTGCGTGACTTTGGCCCCACAGTCCAGTGTTTCCTCTCCTTCACTGTCACTCTGTGTGTGTGTGAGTGGGTGAGTGTGAAAGACATTGAATTTTTTCTTTGTGTGAATTTGCTGTGAATAACAGAGCAGCTGATTCCACAGAGACTTGGTTAAAACTCTGTAGCTGAATGTGGAACCACGTATTTCACTAATGTATTTCTGATGACCTCAACTTCTCATTTGTCTCTTCTGGGTTTGAAGGTTGCACTGATCACGAGAGATGCAGAGTATTGCGAGCAGTACGTAGCCTACGCCTGTCGGATGTCCCGTCTGCTCAACACTCCAGGTAAAGTCATTCACAAAAAGAACCTTTGGCTTGTAGTTGAAATCTGTAGAGATTTCTAGCTGTAAATTACCTGAAAATGCATGAAGTACACAACACGCCCAACAGATGGAGATGATGGACTGGGATGTACGCTGACAGTCTAAAAAAACAAACACAGACTCTGTACGTAAGCTCAACTGTTACTGTTTTTGCAACAGACAAAGTCCCGTTCACCTGGTGGGTAGGAAAAGCCAACGAGAGGCATTCCTACTGGGGCGGCTCTGGTCCAGGGATACAGAAATGTTCCTGTGGCATCAAACACAACTGCACAGATCCCAAACATTACTGCAACTGTGACGCCGACCTTCGCTCCTGGTGAGACCACCACCTCGGTCAGACAAGTGTTGCTTCTATCTGATCTGGTTGTAGTCATGAGTCTACGTGTGTGTTAATGCAGGCGAGAAGACGCCGGACTGTTGACCTACAAGGACCATCTGCCCGTGAGTCAGGTCGTGGTCGGAGACACGGGCAGGGCAGGGTCCGAGGCCAAACTGACCGTGGGCCCACTTCGTTGTCATGGCGACAGTAAGCGTCTCTCTGTTACTATCACTCTGACACATTCTGTAAGCCATGTTTTCACTGTTTGTCTCTTTGTTTAAACCCAGAGAACTACTGGAACGCAGCCTCCTTCACCAGCCCCTCCTCCTTCCTCTACTTCCCGTCCTTCAGAGATAAAACCAGCACAGACATCTCCTTCTACTTCAAGACCTCCTCCACTCACGGGGTCTTTCTGGAGAACATGGGAACCACCAGCCTCCTTCATATAGAGATCAGAGGTTTCTTTTCATTAAATTTGATTAGAGTAAACACATGAGTAGCAATTATTGTGTAAATTAGTCAAAAAATGTATTTTACTGATTAAAAAAAGGTTTTCTAGTGAAAATGATAATAGCTGGTAGTTTATTATTATTTTTCATACTTCACTAATACAACCACCAACTCCATCTGGTCCATTAAACTTCCAAAAAACTTTAACAACAAAACAGTCTTACTGTATAGTTTTGAAATGAAAAAGTTTGCTCTTCACATTAAGCACCTTATGTTTTCTCACTTGTTTTCTCGACTCTTTCCAGAGGGAAACACCGTCCTCCTGTCTTTCGGTGTTGGAAATGACCAGGTGGAGTTAAGCGTGCATTCACCAGTTCCCCTCAACAACGACCAGTGGCATCACGTGGTGGTCGAGAAGAACGTGAAGGAGGTGGCGTTGCAGCTGAATGAACAGTACAGAGAGGTCCGAGCTGCGCCTCTGCAGGGACACACGAAGCATGAGTTCTACAGTGATCTATACGTTGGTAAGATCACCACCCTTGGCTGATGGGACCACCACCGGGGATGGACACTCATACTGTGAATTGAAATGCAACATTCTGTATTTTTTCAGGTGCCTCCAGGGGTCAGAAGGGCTTCTTAGGCTGCATGCGAGCGCTGAGGATGAGCGGCGTTACGTTTGACCTGGAGGAGAAGGCGAGGGGGACGTCAGGGGTGAGTCCAGGCTGCCAGGGCTACTGCAGCAGCTACGGGTCACTCTGCCGCAACGGAGGGAAGTGCATGGAGCAGTACAACGGATACTCCTGTGATTGTTCGTCCACTGCGTACGACGGCCCTGACTGCACTGATGGTACGGCCACGAATATGGATAAATGAACATAAACAAATATATAAATACATATGTACAAATATAAATATGTTTGTTTGTATTGTATTAATGCATAAATAGATTAATAATTAATGTGTTCTCTGTTTGCTGGTGTGGTCTCAGCTCATCTCATCTGATCTTTCTTTTTTCTTCTGGCCTTTGTTCTGCAGATGTTGGCGGATACTTTGAGACGGGGACTTTGGTGCGATACGACTTTCTGTTGCAGAACGAAGCCCCCCTGATGCAGGATAGAAAGACCTCGTCACAGGTCCTGGTTCCCATCGAGACCAACATGACCCAGGAGGAGCTGGTGTTCAGCTTCAGCACCTCCAGCACTCCCAGCATCCTGATATACGTCAGCTCCAGGACGCAGGACTACCTGGCAGTGGTCCTCAGGCACAATGGTGGGTTACATCATTAATCAAATTAAATCTAATAATAACAATTATGGAATTTTATACCTCATTGATCGTGCTGCTCAGCTGTTTACATTCTATACAAAATACTTCCAGGCACTCTTCAAATCCGCTACAGCCTGGGTGGACTGACAGAACCCCACACCATTGATGTGGACCATCCCAATATGGCCAACGGACAGCCACACACCGTCAACATCACCAGGAACCAAAGACTAATACGACTGCAGGTTTGTACAGTGCAGTAACTGGAAGCTGTGCGGCGGTTTGTAGGGCATCTGTAGTATTTCTAGACCAGGGCTTTCAGACTTTATTATTATACAAATGATCATTAATCTCATGTGTGTTTTCCAGCTGGATCATTACCCAGTCTATACCTACAATCTACCTGAATCTTCAGACATCCACTTCAACTTGGTCAAAAGCATCTTCCTCGGAAAGGTCTTTGGTAAGTTTGGTGAAATAGGTTGAAATTAGATTTAATATCTGTTACATCTGTGGTTTGTAATGTGAGGTCTACCACCTGATTTTTTTTTTTTTATTCTCCCTCAAATTAAACCTTATGTTCTGTCTCTCGCAGAGACTGGACAGATTGACCCGGTCCTCATAGATCGCTACAACACTCCAGGCTTCGTCGGCTGCTTGTCCAGAGTCCAGTTCAACAAGGTGGCGCCGTTGAAAGCCGCACTGCGCTCGGGTCAGGCGGCACCCGTCAGCACACATGGGATTCTGGTCCCGTCCAACTGCGGTGCCTTACCCATGACTCTCTCCCCCATGGCCTCCATCAGTGACCCCTGGCAAATAGAAACAGGTAGAAACACAGAGATGATACAGATTCACAGGAACCAGAGTAAATACCAGTGAAATACCAGTGACAAACTGCTTGTGTTTGTGTGTTCCTACCACAGGAGGTCTCGCCCCCCTCAGTGAGGAACAAGCCACCATTAATGGAGTGGATCGCAACTTTGCTGTAATTGGAGGTAACAAACATTACCAGTGGTGATAGCGACTCGTAGGCCAGATGTTTGTACAGATAAATAAATACATTTTACCAATATTTTACCGTCATCATCTGATGCTCAGACTCTGCTGCAGTTTCCTCTATTTTCCCATTATTCTGTTGCTGACTCTCTCTTCCCTCAGGAATCATCTCCCTGGTGGTCATAGTCCTGCTGTGCATCATGGTGTTCATCATCCGCCATGTTTTCCGTCACAAAGGCTCCTACCACACCAACGAAGCCAAGGGGGCAGAGTCGGCGGACTGCGCCGACGCCGCCATCATCGTCAACGACCCGGCGTTCACCGAAACCATCGAGGAAAGCAAGAAAGAGTGGTTCATCTGAGGCCTTTCTCACCTCCGCAGACACATGACGTCAGGATGTATGTAGTTTTTTTAAGCATAGGGACAAATAGTTGGGTAGTGTTGCCTCCCTGGGGACGCTGGTTTGAAGAACTTTCTGGACTTTCAATGCCATGGCACAACAGGGGCAGTAACAGTATCAGGTGGTAGAAAACTGCCCTGCACGGGCCACAGGCAGAGCGGTTTGACTAGTATTTACACTGGGAAAGAAGACGGTGCTGTGATGGTGCAGGTCAGTGAAGAATGAATGTGTTCATCACTGTCATTTGTTGTTGTGTTTTTATGTATATGTTATTTATTTGGAATGTATTTATTAGTTTATTTAAAAATAGAATTGCACACATTCCTGGATTTATACGTTCATATGCGTTGACTTTTGTGCGCTGTGCTGAAATTCAAGACTTATTTCACCTTTGTTGTTTTGCTGTCCACCTGTCTCTCCTGGAGACATGGTATAAAACTGAATGCGGTCTAAAGTCTAAGACTAAGACTTTTACATTCACAACGTGATCAGTGTTGTATTAATTCTTGAAACAATGAAACCATGTATGGATAAGTATTCATAAAATCTGCACAAACTTTTACATCAAAGAATATTAATGCATATTAATTATGCTCACGTTTTTTTTACATACAATAAAATTCATCTTTGTAAAATTAACTAAACTAGGGATATGGGATAATGTTAGTCCAATATTATTAGCCTGATATTTAATTAATAGCAATTATGGAAAAGATCGGTTGTTCCTCTGATAATAAAAATCTGATAAGAATACCTGGACGTTGCCAAATTTGCTGAAATTGCACATCAGGTGAGATGTTGAGATGTTTACCTCAATTATGGCAACACTGCTGACATCAACTGATTTTTGTAATGGTTGATATCGGAATCAGAAAAGTATCTGGTCACAAAAATGTTATTATTGGACATCCCTAAAGAGAACATGATTTTTTAAATTAAATTTAACAAATTGAATACAAAAATATTTGGAATTGTCTTTGTTGTAACTCCCTGAATCCACAAACTGTGACCAGAACAAAAACCTTTGAAGGTGCTGAGCAACTGACTGCAATATCTACACATTATCAACCTGCTAGGAATGAAAAAGAACACGTAAAGTTGCTGAACAAGGCACAAACATGGTTTACGTATGATTTAAAGTTTACATATGATTTTCTATATGTACCAGGGTTAGTCATCAAGTTCAGTCATAAAGACAGATGTTATAATTCATAAAAGGTGCCTGATTTTGTCAATGTAAACATGTGATGACATGTTTTAATTGTCACCTTTGTCAAATGTTGAGCTTTATTTTTTGTATATCAAGTCTGTCTACATTTTACACTTCTCTGTTGAACGGAATCTTGTTTTTTAAGTCTTAAAGCGCTCATGCAAGGACACTGACTGATAGGAAACGTTTCTCAACACTCAAAAACCAACGTGTGGAAACACCTTTACCTCCTTCACTAAGTTTAGTTTTGTATTTTTCTGATCACAGAGAATTTTGCTCCCTCCTATAACTGTAAGGCCAAACATCCTGACAATAGATTGTACTGCAATGTTCTGTGCTCCTCTGACTGCACTGCTTTGAGCTGGCATGCTGTTTCACTCCTGTATGCTGACATTTCTTTGTGATGAAGCCACTCAAGTATTGCATCACATTTTCCCTCATGTTCTCTGTATAAAAGCTTATCCTAAATGTTGTTTCATTTGATCTTCCTTTTAATTCCCTGCTTTCACAATGGCCTTGGATTTCAAAAAATATTAAAATATGATAAATTATTCCCTGTATTTCATTTATTTTCGTCAGATGGTTGGTATGGGAATTTTATTTGTATTTACTGTATCGTTTACTTTATTTACATTAATTTCGAAGAGCCATACTGAGTCAGGAATTGTTAAATACTAAAAATAAATTGTATTTTGTGTAAATGTACTTTACAAAAATCGACTAAATAATATCCTCTAGAAGTTAAGAAAATATACTTTAATAACACATTTTTGTGGATTCGGAACGTACCGGATATCGCAACCAGGCGCTGGTGCGATGCACCTTCAAGATAAAAGCATGAAACACCTAGACGCTAAATTAAACTGATACGATCGAAAATATTAAACATCAGAAAATTAAGCATTCTAGTGTGTATCGGTATTTTTTGGGATATCGGAATATCCCTTTTGTCTGTATCTAGTTCAATACTAGATTAGATTTTGCACGTAGCTGTATTTTAAGCTTTTACTTTGAAAGGCATGCCCTCACGCTGGTCTGCGATCCAACGTGCACCGGAAATAGATTTTCATGCTGTACTTTGGCGACACTTCAATACATTAATGCAGCTCCAGTATCTGGTTTGACGTAAATAGTTATCCACGATTATGCTGGTTGAAAACGATCTTTTGAACTGAAGAGGAAACATGTGGCGCAGATAGTTTGAGTCGACATGATGCTGGAGAGGAGCCGGCTCATTTTGGTGGCTAACCTCGCTTTTCTGAGCGGTGAAAAACGAGAGGAGAACGAGGAGAGTATTCACTGTCTTTGCTCCAGAGCTTTTGTAAAGTGAGTCTTCTTTAATTACAAGTTGGTTCTTATAAACTAGGACAAATGATTTTGACGTCACAAATATCTTGTTATAAGTTGTCATTGATGAATATGAGAGTATAATCTAGTATAAATACTGTGTAAACATAATGTGATGTAATTTCAGGGATATAGTTTGATGGATTAAAGACTCTAGGCATTGGTAGAAGACAGGAGGCAGAGCTGAAGATGGAGGTGGAGGAGTTAAAGATGCTGCTGAGATTCTCTTTAGGAGAGACAAGGATGGACAAGAGCAGGAATGAGGTGATTAGAGGGACAACACAGACAGGAAGGTTTGGAGAACAAGCTAGAGAAGACAGATTGAGATGGTTTGGACATGTTCAGAGGAGGGACAGTGGGGCTACACGTTGGTTGAAGAATGATCCTAGAGATGGAGCTACCAGGGAGACAAAGAGGAGATTGATGGATGCAGTGATGGAGGACATGGAGGAAGTTGAAGTCAGAGTAGAAGATATAGAAGGCATAGGGAGATTAAAGAAAAATAAAAAAAAAATAAAATGGAAAATTAAAGAAGAAGAAGAAAATTAAACTTATATTAGGATCATTGATGAATGACACATTTTAACAATTCATTTAAAAAATGATGATTGCCAACCAGCATATGCTTTTCTGTATTTCTACCTTGACCATTAGGGGGCATCACTGTCTTTCCCACATCCTCTGGTTCCATTTTTGATTCACTGATATTGTAGATGCTGATGTTTCAGGGTCAGTCTCTCACTGGGTTGTGTTTCCTCTTCTAGTGACCGCAGTCTTTACCGCTCTGACAACAGACTGTTGATCTCTGAGCTGAACCACAGTGGAGTCCCAGGTTGGTTACAGCGCCAACTAATGTCACCCCATCAGCCTGTTTAAACCTGTTTCTACATATGTATTACTTAGTGAACACATATCTATGAATGAATGATGAATAATAGCAATAATGTCTTCAGAATCCAGTGATGAAGATGAGGATTCAGAGGAGGAGCAGGCTGAGGAGACGCTGGATGAAGAGGCCGAGCTGATGGCCAGTATGGGCCTCCCGTTGGCCTTTGCCAGCTCCTCTGAGTATAAGAAAAAAGTAGGTGTTAACTGTTTGTTTCCATGCATACTGGTGACACCTAGTGGTAAACATTTTATGACCTAATTGTCAGTTTTGGCTGATTTAACATGTGCTTGGTCATGTGACAGGTGAGGACGTCAAAGTGGAATTACTCTGAACACTGGGAGCAACCAGCTGAGGATGATGAAGATGAAACTCAGCCACAGGGAGAAGATGAAGGTGAACCAGCGTTGGTTTTCATGTACAATAAATGTTTCAATATTTATTCATTATCGCTTAGTAATAAACAAATAATTCATCTATTCTGAATAATTATAAATAAAACTCATCAACATGGTTCTGTTCTTCCTCGGCCCAGAGAGTGAGAAGCCAGTGTCTGGTACACTGGACAGAGGAGCAGGAGAAGAAGAGGTTGATGATACCGGTTGGCAAACCTACTGGGGTAAGAGGAGGGAGGAATGATGAAGAATCAACCTGTGATTCACTTTGTTGATTTGTCATTTCCTTTCTGTCTTTCTGATCCCAAAGCCCAACAGGGTGAAGCTCTGCTGTGGAGCAGCTGGCTGGAGAAGCATCCAGAGGCTGAGCTCCTTTCTCCTGGAGACCCTGCTCCTTGGGACAACGCACAGACGAAAACAGAGTGGGACCAACATGCTGCAGACATCTACTACACCTACTGGGGGCAGTATTGTTACTGGGCAGCTCAGGGCTGGACTACTGACCAGTCTGTCGTGACCGGAAACGTTAGCGGAGAAGCAGCTGCAGACCAGCAGGCTGTGGGTCCAGTGGACTTGGAGGAAAGTGTCAGCCCACCACAGTCTGAGGAAATTACTGCCCATGAAGAGGAGAAAGAGGAGGAGGAAGATTTGGAAAATCAGTTTGAAGAGAAATGCAGAGTAAACACAGAACACTGCTGCCTGACGGAGCATGTTAGCATGTCTCCCGTCACAGAACTGACGAACGGACACATCAGCTGCTCAGGTCGACCATCTGACAATGGGAAAGATCGGATAAGACACTGTGGCAGCACAGAACAGAAGATGGGAAAAGACACAGGTGCCGACCAAAGTGATCCATGTTAGCATATTATGTAATAGCTTTAAGAATTCTTTTTGGTTTTTCATTTGGTAAATTCTGATTAAGCAATGCCTTGGTTTTAACAAATTATGTTTGCCCTAAAACAGCTGTATATGTTAGAGAAGTCACTAGATGGCAGCATTGTGGAAAGTTAGAAGAAAGTCTGCTATGCAGTCTTTTACATAGGAAGCCCGTATCAATACTATCAATAATTCTGGAATCAGATGTTAGGTTAGTTTTGGACTAAGCTGATATTGGGGAAAAATTAGTAGATTTATGAATTTATTTTAAGTGTTATTTTTGACTCAGATTCCTGCCAAGGTACTGGCATCACTGACAGAAGCTGTGCTAAAAGGATGTCAAACAGAGATGATGACGACGATGATGACAAACCACCAGAGGGAGGAAAAGCTAAAGTCAAACGAAGGTGAATGTGATTTTCAAGTTTCAGGTTCAAGAAGAAGCATTTTTTTTAATCTGTCTGTGCTGTAAGAGCTCGTCTTCTGTGGGCAAACTGGTTGTGAACTGTTATTTGTTTTTTTTCTCAGTCATGAGCTGGACCTGGAGGAGAGCGCTCAGATGTCGCCCCAGCAGGCTTTGCTAAAACTGGGGTTCAAGTGCAAGCCTGATCCACAGTGAGTGTGACAAGTGTCTCTGACACTTTGCATGTAAAACTCTATTCTAATTTGTCTAAAAATAAAAGTCTGAAGGAAAAAAACGGTGTGTCCAGATTCAGTCGTGTGCTGAACTTTAAGGATGGCTCCTGCAAGAAACTGAAGAAGAGAAGTCTGAACAAACACATCAGATTCCCTGACACTGGAAGTGATGACACGCAGTCCCACGGCTGCTTTGTCCTCTCTAAGGTTTGTCTTCGTTGTTGTTGTTTGTTCACTTTCTACAGATTAATACTGTTCAACGTCCAGGGGGCGCTACGTCAGCTTTAGTTTACTACCAGGGATTAAAGGGTGACGTTTTGTCTCTGATCGTTTTCATATGATGCAGAGACAGTGTCTTATTTTCAGGTCAAGAACTTTCTCCAGAAGAACCTGAAAGACATAGAATCAACTGCAGATGACCTGACAGAGATGAGTGAGAAACTTCCAGAACATAATAACGGTACACCAGTGAAAGTAGAAGAGGATGAGGAGGAAGAGGTGATGGACATGAAGAAGACAGAAGAAGGACAGAAACATACTTTGGAAGAAGATAGCCATTCTGACTCAGGGAGGAAGGACACAGAGAATAAAGACGAAAACCTACCAAACTCCACTGGTTCTCATGTCGCACATCCAGACGATGTTGAGGTCCCACTGCTTGGAGAACCAGAATCCAACTGTGGTAGGTGCAGCATGTCGCCTGAGCAACGTTATCAACCAGCCTGATGATCACTGATGACCTTCATGTCTTTGTGTGTGAAACAGAGGTGAAAAAAAGAACCAGAAAGAAGAATAAGAAGAAGAGGAAGAAACAACAGCAGGTTCCTGCTGACATGATTGATGAACCTGATCTGGCCAAATACTGGGCTCAGCGCTACAGACTCTTCTCTCGCTTCGATGAAGGCATCAAACTGGACAGAGGTCAGTCTTCATCAGTGACTGTTTGTTAGCTCTAACTGTGGTACTCTTCAGATCAGGTTTTTCAATGTCTGACACTTTCATAAAAATAATGATGCCTTTGTGGTAAAACAGTCTTTTTGTCATCTGTTGTATCCAACACATTGCTGAAGACTGTTGTTGTCTGTAAATGTCTCATTTGAACGACTGAACATCACAGTGGCAGACAGTGAAGAAGCGTTGACAGGTAAAGAGGTGAAAATCACCAGGCCTGGAGACATTCCACACCCACTGGTTCAAGGAGCTGACTACCCTGACAGCCTGGCAGCACAAAGGAACCATCTGCCAACAGATGGGACCCACCCTGAGTGACTCACACAAGGACAAACAGTCCTGATCAACAAGGACGCTCAGTCAAAGTGGCCACGTGGTTCGGTGCACCAGTGAGAGTGCAGTCGACGAAGACTCTCAATGAGAAACAACAGGGGACAGTCGTGAGACTTGACAATTATATAGAGAAGTGCATATATGTTAGTCTTCTACAGATGTGGTCTACATACTACTGGGTTCTACAGCTATCACAGACCAGACCCACACGCCAAACCCTTTAATTAAAACTGAGGATTTCCAAAATTATTAGTTCTTCTGGCTGAAGATTAAAATGAAAATCACTAGATGGCAGCATTGCAGCTCATTTAATTAATCGAAACCTTTTCTTATACAGTGGTTTGTACAGGTAAATAAACTATTATTACCAGATCTGTATCAGTATCAGGTGATTAAGACAGGACAATATTGTATTGATGCTTCTAACCTGTTCTTGTCGTGTTTGTGTTACAGAGGGCTGGTTTTCTGTGACTCCAGAGAGAATTGCCGAACACATCGCCCTCAGACTGCAGCAGAGCTGCTCTGGTTGTCAGCTGGTCATAGACGCCTTCTGCGGCGTCGGGGGAAATGCCATCCAGTTTGCCCTCGCAGGAAGCCGAGGTTCAGAATCTCTTGTCCTGACAGCTGAGGTCATGGTTTAAGGCTGAAGGAACTTCCAACGAGTCTCACTCTCTCATCTGTCTCCCTTCTCAGTTCTGGCCATCGATATCGACCCCATGCGCTTGAACCTGGCGCAGCACAACGCCACAGTTTATGGCGTGGATCACCAGATTGATTTTGTTCAAGGGGATTTCCTTCAGCTGGCGCCATACCTCCAGGGAGATGTTGTGTTCCTGTCACCACCCTGGGGAGGACCAGACTACCTGACCGCCGAGGTCTTTGACATCAAGACCATGATGGAGCCTGATGGATATCCTTTTATTATGAAGAAAAGTCATGCTGTCATTTACAGTTTAACACCAACCTTGAAGAACAGGTTCACATGGTGTCAGGAAGGTCAACACATAACATATTTCAGAGGAGTATTTTATATATATATATATATAGATTTCTGACCACCATTTTTACAATTATAGTTGTGATTCTCTTTTTTCATTAGCTTTTTTGTATATTTATTTTAGTTTTATGTTGTTATATAAAATGGGTGAAGAATGTGCAAATTGTTGTTTTTCTTTAACGATTGCATACATTTGAGATTTTCCGTCTGGCCAAACTGATATCAGACAACATTATCTACTTCCTGCCTCGGAACGCTGACATGAATCAGGTCTGCAAGCATTTTTGTCCATCTTTCTTTCTCTTTGTGAGGTTGTGATGTACTGTATGTGCATGCAGCATACAGACTTAATGACAATAATGAGTAAGGTTGGAGTGGATGTAGTTTGAACACTAACCAAACTTCCTGTCTATCTCAGGTTGCCTCGTTGGCTGGTGCAGGCGGGAAGTTGGAGGTGGAGCAGAACATTCTCAACAACAAGCTGAAGACGGTGACGGCTTACTTTGGGGATTTAGTCAGAGCGGAAAGTTAGTGACTGTGTTAAGATTTATTTTAAAACCACAATCAGAAATGTGCTGTTGGCGAAGAGCAAATATTAACATTCTGGACTTTATCATGAGCCTATAAATATTTTTTAAGAAATTGTATTTTTATTATTATGATTTTTTTTCTTCCTTGTGGATTTTAACTGTTGACATTGTTGTTATATATCAGTGAAATAATAAAGTATTACTGTGTTTCCCTTCCTTTCCCTATGTTTGGCTTCTTTGACGTTTTTTTTCTCACAGCGGCCATGTTTATTTTCCTTGTCTGTTTACCTCACAGCACAGGTAGAGTGCTGTGTAGAGCGGAACTACAATATGTAACATATTTCCGCATTTAACGCTGCACAGTGTGTCACATTGATAACAGTCCGGGTGCTACTCGGCTAGCGACTTCAAACATTTCTCATTTCCCTTCAGTGAGCGCCGTGTGTCGTGATGCCTGTGTAAATAGGTGAGGTGCTCAGCGGCACACGGTCTCGAACCCCCCCGTCCCCATCAGTCAGCAGGGCTCGTTGTGGAGGGGGTTCCGGTCTGATTATTTTTATCCGCGTTAACCCGAGTAAGACGCCGGAAAAGCTCGTCTCTATGAAATTACAGCAACCATGCAATAATTGTAGTAAACAGACAGGATGTCTTGGCTGGTAAGTAATGCAGATTTATATATAATTATGTTATAACTCAGCAAGTATATGTGTCTTTGAATGACAAATATTACAAATACCACCTTGGAACCGAGTGATAGTGTCTGTGTTATTGTTCTGTTGTGGGTTAAACTTCCTGATCAGCAGCAGGTGGAAACTCACCGCAGAGCAGGATGTCACTGAAACCCTGTCCTGTATGACGACAACAGAATAATTCATTTCCTTTCAGGTGTAAATCAACATTTTGCAGAAATGTGATATAAATGTAAAGGAAACGGCAATATGTCTCGGAATTTTAAATGAGGGAGCATTTTACAAGGAAAACAAGTTGTTTTTTACTGTAAGGTTATTTAATAAAAGGTTAATGTCTTGTCTGTGGGCAGCGATACATCACCAAATACTTAGAATACATTTTTTATCATATAATTTCTTCTTTTGGGAGAGATTATTCTTTTGTCAGATGGTATTAGCATCTCCAGGTGTTTTTTATATAAACTAGAAACATGATATATATGTTTAAAGGAAAGTTCATCTGCGTGGAACAAAAAGATCTGATAGCCTAAGAATCTGATGTTTTTTTTTCTTCTTGGTCCACAGGAAGCTGCCCTCCAGACCGTGGAGGAGTGGGCAGGTCTTGGACAGTTGGAAGACTACCTCAGTTTTCTAGAGTACCTGCTGTGGGTCTTCACCCCTCTGGCCATTGTCTTTATTGTACCATTCCTCATCGTCATCCTGCTGTACCTGTCCATACTCTTTCTCCATGTGTATAAGGTTTGCACTTTTTATTCAGTAAAGTTGTTATTATGATTTAGATATAAACTATGATGGATGGAAAGCTTGATGTTTTCTGATTTCCTGTTACAGCGGAAGAATCAACTGCGGGAGGCTTACAGCAACAACCTGTGGGATGGGGCCAGGAAGACATTGGCCACGCTGTGGGACGGACATGGGGCCATATGGCATGGTACTGATTTATTATTAAAACACAGACTGATTGGCAGACGTATGACTAGGTTCTCAGTCGTCCATGTTATCCTGTCCAAGAATACTTGGAGATATGAAGTCTAGTCAACTTTGTATCTTGTAACCTAACATGTAATGTTACACTTAGGCTACGAGATCCATGGACTGGAGAAGATTCCGAACCAGGGACCTGCCCTCATTGTCTACTACCATGGAGCCATTCCCATTGACTATTATTACTTCCTTGCAAACCTGATCATCCAGAAGGGACGGACATGTCACTCTGTGGCTGATCACTTGCTCTTCAAGATTCCAGGTACACGTATTGTAAACTTTCCATTGTGTGTCTACCTAATACATATTGTTAAGATGTATTCTGTGAATATATATCTATATGTATATACATATGCATGTATGTATATGTTATGTGTGACACTTACTTTTGACACTTGCCAAATCCAATAACATCCAATACATACAGTAAAGGCCTGGTAATAATTATCTAATTACAGTATCTGTAAAAAAACCCTGTAAGAGTGTGATATTAAAAAATGAGCTGCAATGCTGCCATCTAGTGCCTTGCACTTTAATATACAGCCATTTATTCCCAATCCAAACCATTTTAAAGGCCCACATCATTAGACTAAATCCAGATATTGTGTTAACAGGTTTTCATTATAGGAGGAATAAACAATAATAAGTCTTACAGATATTTCCTTAGGTTCTTATGTCAGACATCACCAGTATATTTGTTTGGGTGTAAATAGTTGCTTTTTTTGTTATGTATTTTGCTGTTCTATAAACCTTTTGCTCAATTTTTGCTTTAATATTTCCTGTTTTTTTCCTTCAGGGTTTAAGTTACTTCTTGAAGTGTTCAGTGTGATTCACGGTCCTCAGGAGGAGTGTGTGCGGGCTCTGAAGAACGGTCATCTGTTAGGGATTTCTCCAGGAGGTGTAAGAGAGGCTCTTTTCAGCGATGAGACTTACCCTCTCTTCTGGGGCAAACGTAGTGGCTTTGCACAAGTCGCCATTGACTCACAAGTGGTAAGTCACCTAAAAAGATTCCTAACAACTGCGTTATTTTTCAACGAAATAACTAATTCACATGGAAGCACATTTACTATTCTTCTCCTTGCTCTATTTACCTTGTGCATTGTTTGTATAACTTCCTGCTCTCTTTTCTCTTGTGTACTTTTCAGCCAGTTATTCCAATGTTTACCCAAAATGTGCGTGAAGGCTTCAGGTCCCTGGGGAGACTCAGTAAGTGCCATCATATCTAAGCAGTAATGTTGAAAGGATGTATAAGATTCACATTTGTTTGTGTTGTTTTTGTTTTATTTATTCATGAAAATATGTTTCATTATTTATGTTTTTTTAATAATGAATTAATTCAAAATTACATAGCTTTAAAGGTGAACAGTTGTAAGAGGAAGTCACTAGATGGCAGCATCACAACCCATTTAATGAAGCTCATACTCATACAGTGGTTCTTACAGATAGATTGCCAAAATATGTATATTGTTAGCGTTGAAATATTATGTACTGATATAAATTGTTTGACAAACTATAAAATGCAGTCATTAAATAAACAGTTTTTCTACCGACATGATTGATTGCTTTGCTGTCATTTCTGTCAGGATTTTTCCGCTGGCTCTATGAACGGTTCCGCCTCCCCGTGGCTCCCATCTATGGTGGATTTCCTGTGAAATTCCGCACATTTCTGGGAGATCCCATACCCTATGACCCCAACATAAATGCTACAGAACTGGCCGAGAAGGCAAGTGTGTCTTTTTCTTTTACTCTGAGTCTTTTAATACATTTCTTTCAACTAGGGCACTGACCTACCTGGTGTTTGCTCCGCAGGTACAGCAGGCGGTGCAGTCCCTGATAAACCAGCACCAGCAGATCCCAGGCAACATCCTGAGAGCCTTGTTGGAGAGATTCCACACCAAGCACAAAGATCAATAATGATGACATTACTGTAGTCCATGCAGTCAGTGTGGACAGCCTGGGAGTATTTCTTCACTGATTATTTATGTGAGGAGAATATATATATATATATATATATATATAAATATTTTAATGTGCATGTTTTTTAACATGTCTTTGTGCATTCCTTTGATTTTGACTGATATTTGGTTGTTCACAGGATTAAACTTGAATGTTCCAATATTTGACTTGACATAATGGTGAACCACACACACGGTACAAAAAGAATCAGTGCAACTTGTTGCCCTATTTCCTGCCATCCATGAATATAATTATCACAACTGGTCTGTTTGTGTCACAGTATAATCGGTTATTGATATAAAAATATATATATTTTGTTCTCATTGGTACAAACAGTTAATTTATTAAAATGTTTATCTGGTAAGATGATAAATTATGACACTAATACAGTTTTGTCCACATAAATAAAAGCTCAGTGAAGGAATAAACTGTTGAAGTCCATTGAAGTGAACATTACAGTTTGATGCACTGGAGTCTGAGGGAGGACGGTGTAGATGAGTCTGAACATAAACATTCTTTATATAGTGTTGCTTCTCTGGAATGGAATGAATTAAATTCAGTTATTGCTTTACAATTTGTTCTTTGTTTTTTCTTTTGTTTATATTTTTTATCTAACAAAACACATAAAGCCATATATTTTACATATATCAATAAATTGTATGAAGTGCTACAACATTTGATTGTATTCACCATTACTTAAATTTAACTAATTTACAATTGTAAAAATTGTAACAAAATGTCATTTACAATTTTTTTTTAATTTCAAACAGGAATGTCAGAAATTAGATTTTATGAAAATCTAAAATTACGAGATTAATGTTGCGAAATTATTAGAAAATGATTAGAAAATTCGATGCAATACATTGGAAAACAATGTCGTCCAGATTTATCGTTTTAGAAAGAAAAGAAGAAAATTTTTTTTTATAAACTTTTGTCTTATAATTTAATTCTAGTTAACTTTCAACGTGGCTCTAAAGCTAACAACTTCACTCGGTGGCCTGTAGGTGGCTCAATCCCTTTACCGCCAATCGAAACACGACGTATGACGTAAACACGTCACTGTCCGGTGTAAACAATCTGTGTCACAGAAAACCAGCCCAGAACACAGTACATGGGTAAAATTGTGCCTTTAGTTTTCACTGATAATAACAAGCGTTTTTTCCACTTGAGATGTTTTTCTTTAAACACCACACACGCAAACACCGCATCACTTTAATGTCATTCGTCTCTTCGCAATTAAAAATAGTTTTAAAAAAAGGGAATAACGTTAAGAAGAAGAGAGTTCGTGTCCCAGCGAGTCTTTCGGTGTCCAATCGGTTGTCCAGTCCTTCACTGACGGACACACACGCCGAGCCTCCATAGTCAGAAACCAATTTTGTCTTAGGCGATGTGTGAAGTTTAACAACGATGGCCTTGTTTCTCCTCCGTCACCGCCAACAGGGGTCGATGTTATCACAACGGAACACGCTGACGTCACGACTCAACCTTATCTAAAGAGTCGATTCTCTTCCTTCTCTATCTGATGCCCTTGTTGAGCATCGATTTATATCTGCATTAAAGATCGGTCTTTCATTCATCTCAACCTCATCCCGTCCACTGGGGGGAGCTGGAGACACTCTTAGCGGTGAGGGGTTGAGGTCGAAGAGCACCCTGGGTAAATCACTCGTCCATAACAGGGCCACATGTAGGAACACACAACCATTTACATTTACATCTGTATTAACAACAGTTCATCTAATCCTGCATCTTTTGGGGCCAGTAGAGGGAGACAGAGGGACGTGGAGAACCTGAAAATTCCAGGTGATGGTGAGAGGCAACTTTTAACTACACTTTCACTTCAGTCTAATTTAGTTAAGAAGTAATCCAACCTAAAGGGCGAGGGACCTGTTCTGGATCACAGAGGTGTCTGTTATAGACTCTACCTAGAAAGATATACAAGAGTTAGTTAAAGATTTCTGAGGGAATTTAAAAGGGATGGTTAACAGCTTTGACCTATTTTTTGCTTATATTTTTATCTTTTAAAAATAAAAAAACATGTTTAAGTATTTAGACTAAATTAAAGAAAATGTAAAAAATTAAAAATGTTGTCTCAGAACTTCCCCACTTGGATTGGGTTCAGGGAATTTGTTTGGCACAAAAGTTTTACATTGTACATCACAATGACATACAGACAAGGGTGTTCCTTCAGTTGTGACTTACAGCATGAAGAACACCAACACAGTCCTTCCATTACTCATCAGTCCAGACTGTAGTATTTTAGTGTGCTCCAAATAACGGACTCAAATTGACCAGGTTTTATTGCCACAGTTCCTGCTGCTGCTGCTTCTGTGATATCTGTAACCCCACGGCACAACTATAAGGTGGTCTCATATTCCAGCCTCTCCTGAACCAGAGCGTCGTCCTTGTACTGCAGCCTAGGGGGAGTGAGGGAGCAGTCTACGGCCAGGATGGCCTTTCGTATACTGCGGTCAAGCACGTGGCGTTCCCAGGCCGGGTAGTGGTTTCTACAAAGATCAATCTTGATGACAGTCTCTTCCAGACGTGGAGCACTAGAAGATGAGGTTGATGGCACTGTGTGTCGGACCTGAAACACCGGCATGCAGCTGTCCCGCTCCGAGTATTTGCCCATGTCCCGCTCCAGAGTTTTGGTGGCACCTCGGTTGGACTGCAGCGAGTTGGTGTGGCCTTCTGATGGTAGGGTGGAGAACTGGGCAGTGAGGTCCAGATCAAGGTCCTGGCTGCTGGGCGATCGCCCGAAGCGTGGCCCGTTGGGATGGAAAAAGGCATAGTACATCAGCATAAAGACCACACCAGTGAGGAAACTGCTGAAGATAACGCAGAGTGCTGGTACTGCGAAGGCATCGGTTGCTTTAGGTGTCCGGTAAAGATACCACAGTGTACTGAGGGCTGTGTTCTCCGCCAAGATCATCAGGTAGTAGATGAAGAGTTGACACCTAAGGAAACACACAGGACAGGATTAGAACACACAACGGTTTAAAGCTACTATCCAGCCAATAAATAGGAACGTCAGTGATTTGGCATGACACAAACTGTTTACCTTGTCCTTCCCTCTTTGACGTTAAACCAGGAAAAGATGTAGATTATTCCCACCACCATGTCGAACACAATCTCCTCCCATTTGCTGATGCAGAAGTCTGTCTCACAGTGGACAATCCAGAAAGTCATTATACACCAGTGCAGGACGATGAAGATGCCAAAGTAGAGCTGAAACACCGAGGCAAACAGGGCGAAAGTGATAACCCTGGCGGCGATGGTGAAGAAATGCCAGCAGAACTGGATGACGACCGCCAGGTAGCTGATTGGCTTCTTGTCATCACGAGACTTTCGCAGAGCTTTCTGGTAGGAGGCCAGAGCCCAGGCCAGAGACACAAGGGAGGCTGCTGCAGTCATGCCTGCAAAAGCACAAGAACAAGGTTACTGAAAGAGTCTGAGGACCGGCATAAATATACATTTAATTTATATATATATATTATATATGTATGTATATATTAAATATATGGGTGTGTTACCTTGGACAGCCTGCAGCTTGTGTGTCTGTATGATGATGCACAGCTGCAGCACCAGTTGAGGAGCACTCTCCAGAAAGGTGGCCAGCAAATGCAGCATACTCACATCTGCAAACTCATACACCATCCTCAGGTGGTAACGCCAGCGCTCCGTCTCTCCACTCTGACGGCTCCGTATCCCCAGGTAGATGGTGTTGAAATACCTGGGGAAGTGGTGTGAAATGAAATGTACAGTATAGGAAAAAAGTTCTTTGGTTAAATTAGGGTTTTACTGAATATTTCATCCCTTACATTTGTATTGTACTGTATGACCTTATCCTTTAGAGGGAAACTGGTGATAAAGTTTGAAGTGTATAAATCATCACTATATATGAACAGACCCATTGTAAAAGCAATGAAACTGTATATATGAGCTTGGCATTTTTACTACATTATTGTGCATTTTTATTTTATTTTTCCCATTTGAGAACAATTCAGCATACAATCGTGTATTGTGATTGAAAATATACTTGAAAATGAAATAATATGGAATTTATTTATCACTGGAACAATGGCGTTGGATGTGACATCACTAGGTTGAAGTCATTGAAGACTCCCATTCATTCATTTATTCATTCATGCATTTATTCCTCCACAAGTACAATGGTTTGCACGTTTTCTAATCAGATTCTGTGCACTGACCTTATCAGAACCTCCTGGAACTCCTGGACATTCCATCACAATTTGCCTAAATATTCTGCCAGTTTGTCAAAAAGGTTCTTAGGTTCGGTCCATGTCAAGACACTTTGATATGGACCTTCTTCTTACCTCCATATCTGACCCAGTTGGAGGATGTGAAGGACCGACTGGCTGAACCACACACAGAAAGTGTAGTAAGGAGACCGTTTCTTGCCCCTGTTGTCCAACGAGGGGATCGCGGGGCTGTTGCTGGCGGTATTCTTGCTGGCGGTCGACGCCTGTCTCTGCGGCGTGGCCGGCTGCTGCTGCTGCTGCTGCTGCTGTGAGCTGATGTCGCCGTGAGAGGCGAAGCCGCTCAGCAGCGCGTTCCCGTCGGCGGCAGCGGCGCTGTCCTCGGTGCTGAAGTCATGCACGAACCATCTGAAGCTGAAGAGCTGAACGGAGAACGAACCCAGCACCACGAAAAAGAGCGTCAGGCCGAACCACCAGTATTCGCGGCGGAGGTAGTAATCCACCGACAGCCACACGTCCGTGCATATGTCGGCCACATACACGGCCACTGCGGCCAGGATCCACAGACAGTCCCACACCGTGTACCGCTGCTGCTCTCGGCCCAAGCGAAGACACATCGTACTTCGCCGTCCGCCGCTGCTGCTGCCGCCGCAGAACCGCGACTCTCCGTTGGTGAAGTCACCATCCCCGGTGCCCAGAGAGTCGGCCGGGGCGCCAGGGTGGAGCCCCTGCACCGAGCCAGAATGTTCCGAGTTCTGCAGCGGGGTGAAGGCCACGTCGCTCTTCTTCATCTTCAGAACCCCGTCCGATTTAGCAGCCATTACTACGAGCGTGTAGTATTAAATTACCCTCCAGTGTTCTCCCTTCCCGTGGCGACACCCTTTCCCTCCGCTCCTCCTCCCTCCTTTCTGGGCAGAAACGGCTCCTCTACGCTGCCGCTGCCTGTTCATACTACTCCACCGTGCCCTGGTGTTCCGTCCATGTCACACCGAACCGGGCTCACCAGACAGGTCATCCACCAACATGATGTCAGCATCAGAAGCTTCTTTCCAGGTTCATTTCATCTTGGACGATGTCCCTTCAGGCTCGGAGACAAAAAGAGGAGAGCGGGAGAAGGTGCATCGATCTGTCTTCTCTGTGGAACAGACCGAAAACGATGACATCACACCTCTCCTTGGTCTTTCCCTCCCTCTGGTGGCGAGTAGAGGCTCACAGACATTTCAATAGCATGGTCCCCTCTCCCCTCCCCGACCTGTCAGTGAAGATGAACCCGCGGTGGTGCTAGAGTTCTGCCCCGAAAAAGAAATCATATTTAAACTGTCATTGTATTTTACGTTTTAGATACAAACATAACCTATATGTTTGTGACTATACACTGTGAACAGTGTCCATCCAACAGGAAATACCATTGAAGGTATAGTAACAATAAGATATAATTTATATTTTTGTATTCTCTTCAATTAATGTTTACTACTAATGTGTACCACATGCACTAATATTGGTGATTTCATTTCCTCTGGTGGTGAAAACATGGAGAAACTATTTCTGATTAGATGATTTATTTATTTTTTGCTTGCTGTGGTTATAATACGATTTTGTTTCATTTTAATTGAGTTTCCGAGTTGCCAGAAATTACTGAAAGGACAAATAACTACTGTGTTTTTCCTAAATGTTTGTTAAGACACCAAAATCTATTTAAATACTTCATGTACCCCACTTTCGCTTTCATAAGGTGGACTCTTCCTGGATGCTGCGCATGTGCAGAATGGATCCAGGAAGAGGAGAGAAAATTAAATGTACGGCGCGGGTTTTCAACAAAATGAAGCGAAGTGAATTCACTGAAGATGAAAAGAAAATACGTTGGCGAAATAGGATTTTTTTATTTTTAAAAATGTTTCCTTTAACGATTTAAGTTAACTTTTAAGCTCTAATGTGAGAACTTAGCAGCGTCGTAGCGTGTAGCCTACTGCTAACGTGTCAGTGACAGAGTGGAGTCAGAAACGACTGCAAAGATGTGAGTATCAAACTGTGCAAATGACGAAACACTTAAAAAAACATAAAGGCTGGAAAAAAAAACTAGAAAAAAATATTTGAAAACATAAAATGTAGAAAAATATCTGATACAAAAAACGTGTTGTAAAAGAGATTAAGATATAACGATTGTTTACACTTGTTTGTGAGGTTACAATGTTTGGGACCAGTATGTTCTTTTGATTTAATTTTAATTTAAAATAAAAAGACGCATAAAAACATCCCCTGATGTTGCTCACCTAGACAATAAAATGAAAATACACAGAAACTTTACTGGAAATATAAAATATACTGTTATATAAAATATGTAGACAGAAGTAGACAGAACTTAAGGTTGTCATATGTTGTAATGCATAGATGAAAGAAATGTTTTTAGATGAGATAATGGCCCTGGATGTATGGGTATCTAGATAGTACTTAATAAAAAACACAAATCCTGTCTTTTCACCTTTATTTCTTCATGGCATCAATCAGAACAAGTCAAGTTGCATTGATAACAAAGGTTTGGCATTAGCACATGTGACCATGATGTCAGCACAACATAATACTTGTAGTGTTTGTGTGCATTAGCTGAAACAGATGATGTTGTAATTGGAGTCCATCCAGTATGACAATATACAGTGTTGGCAAAAGAGTTTAAAAGACTAGTTTTTTTGAGTTTATGTGAGAAAATCCTCCTAGTCTCACACTGGGATTGATAATAGATTATAGACATTTGTATCACGTGCTCATTATAATATTTCTCTTAGCAAATATTGAACTGAAATGTCCACCAAAGTCAGGATAAGGACTTCAAAATGACGCCTTCATTTTTTACGTGGCACCTTGTCCCCCAGTGGAACTTCATCCATTAGTTTCTGAAAAGAGAACACATTAGGATTTTTTGGAGGTGATGCAAAATAATGTGAGATCTAGTTTTCTTAGTTGTTATTATTATTACACATTCACCTCCAGCAGCCTGGTGTAGAAGGTGAAGCTGTCCTCGCCGTCACAGTGACTGTCGTCCACCTTATACCTCTTGCAGGCCAGCAGTAGCTCAGCAGAGCTGTAGAGGGGCGCGGGGTCAATTGAGTGACTGTTGATAAGGCTGACCAGGTACTCTCTGTAGTGTTTTCTACATCGGAAGACCAGATGATGAGTTCACAGTGCATGTTGTAGTCAATTATAAGGTTTTACCTCTAGATGTCACTGAAAACCAAACCTTACAAAGAAATCTTAATATTAATATTAAGTACGTGAAACAGGGTTTCATACTCGCACAGTCCAGCGTGTCCGTCCTGGGTCTGAGCTCCACAAGCAGCATCTGGCTGCTGCCCTTCTTCATCCTTCTGCTCTATCACCCCACACAGGCCTAAAACACACACACACAGAAATGGAGACAAACTGGCATGTCTTTATACTTTGATACATGCTTAAATGTGAAATAATTGTGAACAAGTGCACATAAAGACAAACCTGTCTGTGCTCCAGGCGAAGGTTCTGTGTTAAATGCTACGTTGTTATTCTGTGAATGAAGAATGACAAAAGTCAACTTTTATTCTCCGGCCCTGATTTGTAGACAGTTTTCTATGTTGTTGGAATAAACCAAGACTGTTAACTCTGTTAGCAACTCTTTATTGAACGTGAACGTGTGTTACCTGCAGTAAAGCCTGCAGTCTGGAAGGTTCCCAGTCCCTCAGGTAGAAGAGACAGTCTCTTGGATGGTGGGCATGTAGTCCTGACACACTGCATTCATCCACCGCACACGTCTGATTTGGACATGACATTAATACTGTAACATTAGTCCAACACTCACTGAGATCCGGGCACAGGGCACCATTTTGCATTTTTTAGCATTATTATTTCTCGTTGCCATGAGAACCAAAGATTAGAGATAAAATCTATTTATACTCACTGTGTGGAAAGGGTTATTGCAGCCGCTGCAGAACTGGTAGCGACACTGTGAGCAGCAGAAATGCATGCAGCCTCCCTTAGACAGGGCATACTGGAAACGGCAGTTGGGACAGGCTGTAGTTATAAGGAGAAAAATTGCCATTTCACTTCCTAAAGATTGGTAAAATAATGGTTAATCAAGCGTTAGCCCTTTGGTGTCAGTGACTTTTTAATGAGTTCTAATTTTTAAGCCGTCTCCTGTGCGAACAAATCAAATACATAAACTATGTTTTGCATCGATGTAAGTCATTCACACAAGAAGTCATAGGGGGCAGTGTTGCAGTTAAGGTGTACGGCAGTAAGAATGCTTGAGGTTTTGTTTATATGAGACGTATAAGATAACGTTCAGAATGCAAAAGGTCTGAAGATAGACGTGTAAAAGTGAAACACGCCGCTTAGTGTATATGTTGTGTTATAACCATGGCGAAGCAAAGGTATGCATGTACATGTAATACAGGCAGTGCATACTTGTACATATATGCATATTATACGTATATTGTCACGTGTTCATGCTCACTGATGCCGTTGTCTCGGAGGTATCCAGCTAGACCCTGCTTCTGGTATTCCGGGTCGTTCTCTCTCTTCCATGACTGGTACTGTTCACATGACAGACCTGCGTGTTGGGACTCCCACTGGTGGAGGAAATACAGAATTATCAATAACACTAATAACTTATAGATATGATTCATCTTGGAAAATAAAATATGTTACACATATCTTTACAATACGCAGATTTTAACCAACAAACATTTTGATTTTTATTCTTAGCTAATATTTTTGTCATTGTTCATCTGATAGTCACTGTACTTACAGGCTTCTTACACTGAGCACAGAAGCTGTTGTGACACTGTAAACAGGTGACCTTGAGTTGCTCTCCATCATAGATGAACCCATATGAACACTAAGGGAAGTAACAGGAGACAGTAGAATGTTAGTATCAGTACTGGCTGTTATGTAGTGCAGTATCTTCATTTTAAATTCCAGGGGTTAACTCACATGGCAGCACCAGAGAAACTTTGGGTCTTTGATGAGAGCCTGTTCTGTCAGCTTCTTGTGGAACAGCTCGTAGACCTCTGGCTCGAGACACTCCCTCAGCTGCAGCACAGAACAAGTATTATTAATAATCAGAAATAAATAATTCACTGCCTGACTCTCAGGGATATGTGCTTGTGATTTATTGCGGTGTCTGTGGTGGAGCCTTGTACCCTCCTTAAGATTCAGAAGTGCAACATGAAAAACGTGCAATAAACTGAAAACAGTTTGTCTGGTGATCACGCTGTTTACTGACACTTTTTAATATTTAATGGTTGAGTAAACAAAATGAAAAACTGAAATTTGTGTTTCTGTAATGTAGTCTTTATATATATTAACAGTATTTATAAGAAGTAATCTTAGTAACAATGAAAATAAGTGGTGTGATAGCATCAGATAGCAGCTTTCCTGTATGTCCAGGGTGGAGAAGTAACTGTTCAGGTGCTCAGGGTCATTGATGTTGGGCTCCCAGCAGACCGGACACACCATGTCC
Organism: Paraplagusia blochii; assembly: GCA_016785265.1. Classification (NCBI taxonomy): domain Eukaryota; kingdom Metazoa; phylum Chordata; class Actinopteri; order Pleuronectiformes; family Cynoglossidae; genus Paraplagusia; species Paraplagusia blochii. Next base: position 133,301 of record JAFBJS010007499.1, on the reverse strand, counting down.
CTGATATGTTTGTCCCTCACAGCAATGGTAAAGTGCTGCTGAAAACAGCTGCAGCACACTGAGCACTGGCATGAGGTCAGGGACTGCATCTGTACAGAGCAGGAGAAGGGTCAAAAAACAGAGGACGTTGATGGGAAGGTGGTTCTGTGGTCCAGTATCTTTACCTTGCTGTGGGGGAAGACAGACAGACATATGGGACACTCCTTAGCCAGCACTCTCTTGATAAACTCCCTGTCATGGGACTCGCGCACAGCCTGCACTACATCCTCCAGGGAGTAGGGGGCACTGTGTTCCAGGAGTAGCGACAGCGCAAGCTCACAGCGACCCCAGCTGGGTAGATCATACACTGCTAACAGCCTTCGACATATTGACTGAAAGAAAAAGAATTATGAATTGGAAGCAGAGGACAATATATATATGTATATATAATATACCATATATAATATACATCTGACCTGTTTATCTGGGTGGTAAATGTCAACAGGAGGTTCAGGCTCCTCACTCCAGATTTGACTATGGAAAGGTTGCAGCAGAGGGCGCTGTAGCAGGACCAAGGCCCCCCTGACCTCACCACCACTTTGTCTTAGCATGTCATGGCAGCGACTCTTGTCACTGAAGCCCAGAGAACAGAGCTCCTTCACCTGGGACACACAGATGTCCCTTCCAAAAATGAGTCTTGTCATTACAGTATATTAAACAGTGATGGAAGAATTGGTCGTCTGTCACCTTAGCAAGTCTTTCTCTCAGGGCCAGTCTGGCTGCTCTTTCAGTGTCGCCCCCTGCTGTCAGCCATGCTTTCTTGGCCTCTGCTCTGGATAACTGGATCACATTTTCAGCTGCTGGAAGGTGGTCTTCTCTCCCACTGTCCTCAGCTGTGGTTTCACATGGTCTGATCTAGATTAGAAAAGTCAAAAATGTTGTTTGTCAGTTTTATTATTTGCCTAAAGGGTAACCACCTGTAAGAAACCATCTGGCTTTATGGATACTGCCTTTCTTACTTTTTGCTCGCCTGTGATCTTGTCAGACTGCAGGGAGGACGTTGCCACCAGCATCCTGATCTGGTCCAGGAGCAAAGGGAGTTCTGTCTTTAACCACTTGCTGGGCAGCGTGCCACGGTCTCCAGCTACTCTCAGACTTGTGTACACCTCCTCTGGACTGACTCCTTTCTTCTCCCCATCCTAATATCCAACAAAAGAACAAAACTAAGACATTTATAGGACTGTATTAATGACAGGTATGATGATGACATACCCTGATCATCTCAATCAGCTTGAGCCCCTCCTCCTTCATCAGCTTCTGCCTCCAGAAGTCCAGGTCCTCAGGGGTGGGCTCCTTTGGTTTGATTGGCAGAGCGGGCACTCGTCTAACAGGAGAGGGAGGGCGAAACTTTACAGGCAAGGGGGCGGGCTCTGGACGAGCCAGGTCACACATGTCACAGGCTGTAGCAGGGGAGTAGTTCAAATAGGTGCAGAACTGACACACCCACTGGAGGAGAAGGTGGAGGAGGTAGATACTGTCAATTATTATTCATACTATTTATTGTACAACTGAAAGTTAACATTTAACAAACCTGGCTGTCAGGGTCACCGGGCATGCCCAGTACAGGAGCTGGTGGTCTTGGAGGGGTCACTGGGGAATGTGATGGAGTGGTTGGAGGTTTTGTTGCCAGGCGAGGTCTTTCACACACCTCACACAGAATACTGCTGGCAGCGTTGACCAGGGTACAGCTCTTACACTGCCACTCTGAGGAAAATGAGGGAGCAACAAACTGGGTGTCATGAACTTAGTAACCCACCAGGGGGTAGTATCAGGACAGAGTACTGACCAGAGATGGTAGATGACTGAGATTCGTCCTCATTGGAGTTGACTGAGCTTGAGCGAGGGCGCTCACACTCCTTACACTGCACATTCTGGATGGAGTTGACTTTGGTGCAGTGAAGGCAGCACCATGTGGAAGAACTACAGTAGAAAACAAACTGTTACTGTTGATGTTGTGATCGTCACATACTGTTCATCTGACCACCTGGATTTGTTCTAACCTGTTGCAGCTTCTGTGTCTGGATGACGACGAGGATGATGATGATGATGAGGAGGGGAAGACTGTACGATGGTGGTTGGCCCTCTCTGGGGAGGAGTGGTACAGTTGGTCACATTCTGCGCAGAAGCCCTGGAGGCAGGTGAGGCAGTGGGCAGACATCCGGAATATTCCACACACTGAGCAGCTCTCTGAAACACGGTATATATATATATATAAAAAATACAGAGAGATTTTTTTTTGCCTTTTGAAATGGATTTTGTAAGGGATGACGGGTATAAAGTTCCTGCCAAGATTAAAAAATAATGTAGTATATATTTCAAGGTGTAAATATTGTAAATAACAACAACGGAAGCGTCTAAATATAAAACCAGCAGACATTGAATGCTAGCTTGGCCTCCACCTCACCTGGGTTTTTGTTGGAGGAGCTGGAAAAGACTTGAAAAGACCTCTGGCTGTGGTGACTGGAGGACAGCGAGTGTCCATGACTGTTGTCTCTGACGGAGTGATGCAGTGGGAAGGCCAGAGACTTACTCTGACTGCTGGAGTGGCGGGAGTTGGGGGAGGTTTGGTAGAGCACGGCGTCAGTGTTCAGACCTACGTCCTTAGATAAAATGTAGAAGACAAACAACACAGTAATGTGGTGAGACATTAACCTTGTTATTGTTATTAGTGTGTTAATGGATCTACAACCATGGATGATGTAATGGATTGTACCTTGTGTCTCAGAGTTGGAATGATCCTCTCGTAGAAGTCAGGGTGAGGGTGAGTCTCCTGAGGTGAAACCACATGACTTGTAATTATTGTTCTATCAGGTTTTTGTGAAGTTTCCTAAATTCACTGTAAATAATTTCACTCTACAAACGCAAAAAATCACATCAGGTCACAGTACACAGTAACTGTACATAGAGAAACATTCAACTCTTGAGTGAACGGACACACCTTGATCAACATCTCCAGCTCCAGCCTCAAACTCATCACTTCCAGTGTTACTGCAGCAACTCGGCCCACATCAGGATCAGTGGCATCATCAGGGAAGCTGAGCCCATCTGGCTGCTGATTAGAGTAACCATAGAGACAGAGCACGGCTCGTCCTCCCTGCAGGAGAACAGAGCAAAAAGGATTGAAGGATGACGAATAAACTTTATTCGTTTACAGTCTTGGACCTGGTGTTAAGATAAAAGAAAGTGAGGCACAAGTATGAACACCTACAATATGTATTGGTACCACAAAAGATGGGAGAGGATCTTTGGTAGGAACTGGACTAGAAACTTTACTGTGATTTACCTGAATAGCATCAACAGTGGCTCTGAAAACTGGGTTGTTGTGTTTAACGGTCCTCCAGTATTTGGGTCTGTTGGGGTTCGTCAAGTTGCAGCCGTACTTTTCCAGAATGTTCAGTGCAGTAGACAATCGCTGAAGAGACGCCAGGGTCTAATAATCAGAGCAACACAGAATGTCAATCAGAAGAACCGTATACAGTAGAACAACGTTCACGGTCCTCACACTAGTTGCTTTACTTGTTTCATATCTGTTTTACATGGATGCTGAGCTGTAAATCTGTGTTGACTTTTGTTGAGTAATACTTTTGCAACGTAATACTCTGGTCAAGCGTTTATTGGCTACTCCCTGTTGATTGTGTACTTAATTACCTCCTTCCTGTTGCTGCCAGAGCTGTTTTCTATGACCATGGTCTCTGCAGAGACATGTCGGTATTTGGAGCAGGGCGGTAAAGGCAGCACAGCCATAGCCATCACCCTGGCTCTGACATCCACCACCCGACCCCCCGAGTACAGGCACACCTCAGCCTGACTCCTCACCTCCTGCAGCTGCTCCGACAGTGATGGCATACTACACACAGAAATAATGAGACAATAGTTACACTTGATAATTAGAAACTGTGCTTCTCAACTGGTTTGTCTTCAGGACCCACCATCACACCTTAAAGACAAGCTGTGACCCAAGAAATATTTCAGACTCTTCAAATGTATTTAATATTAATTCAATATATTGAATTTTTATTTAATATTAAATAAATAATATTATCATTCAGTAACACGTCAATGGCTGTACTTTTAAAGTTGATTCAGTAACTTCAGTTCAGGCAATAAAAATATTTTAAAATAACTTAAATAATTATTATTTGAATACCTTTTTATTGTCATAAAAGATATGTATTTATATAACAATAATGAACATTACTGAACCACATCAATAAAATGTTTATTAACTACACCCAGCAACACAGTCCTTTGCGATAATAAAATGGCTAAGTTCATTTATCAGGAAAAACAATAAGGAAAACCTGCTCATAGGTTGTGTTGTGTGTCGGCCAATCAACGCCCGACGTTTCACGTGGTGACGTACAACGTAAACAATGATTAGCACGCTGCTATTTTGATAATATCGAGCTATAGACTATAAAAAAAACAAAGATTATAACAGTAGCGTTGAAAATGATAATGACAATATACGTAAAATGCGTATTGTCCGTTGCGTTCAATGCCTTAAATGTTATTAAAAGCTGCTGTACGACACGATTCAGTCCGTGGGTGAACATCGTAACATGCGTAAAACGACTGTCTTTAAAAAAATGGACGTTAAAAACCCCGCGTACTGCTGTAAGAATCATCCGTCCATTTTCGGGTACAGCCTGTACCAGCCCCCGGCCCACTGTCACGGCAGCTGCGCACATCGTCTATATGACAAACCTGTGCTATTGTTTATGCTGCTGTTCTTACCTTTGCGACATGGTGAAACTAGTGACATCAGCAGAAGATTTCAACCGTGGAACTGCTGTCTCTGTCAGTGACTTAAAATCGTCCACAACAGCGGTGCTAGCGCACAGCAACTCCTCTGTCTCTCGGTTGCCGATGCTTCATTTCCCATCGTTCTGTATTGACATGAGAGGCTTTATTTAGGGATCATCAACAAGTTATCTTTTTTCTACTCTGCGCAAACGGACACTGGTCCCTTCGAAATAAATTAAATCCCCATTTTCCAAATCATTGAACTCCCTGACGTTAGACCAGCAAAGCTAACGTTGCATTTAAGGTCACTCTTATAATTTCTATACTTTCCCAAAGGATACTTTCTATCTATCTGTCTATCCATCCAATTTCTTTATATCTATTTCTCTATCTATTTCTCTTATCTATCTATCTATCTATCTATCTATCTATCGATCTAATAAACAAGTCCACAGACAGACACAAAAACAGACCCAACGTCATTGTAATTAATGATTTATTACAGATCCATCTCTAGCCATTTGAGCAGCAGTGCCAAGTCACACAGCCCAAGTGCACCATGAAGTTGGTTCACTACATTCAAGAATGGAAAAAAAAAACATCAGCAATATCATTTTTTTTATCCTATGTATTTGTTTCTATAACTTTACAGATACCAGACGTTTGTTGGAAAATTCTACTAATTTCTCTTAAGGTTTTTAGTGTGAGAATTCTCATTTTGAAGTCTCATGTTGCCAACAGTGTGGAGAAAATACTTGTGGTTTGCAAAACTTGTATCTTTGCAAAAGATACATTATACAAAAAACAATTGAAACATGAAGTAAACATACCGCTTTACTTAATGGGCAATTCGTCTACAACAAGTATTCAGCAAGCATTACAAACAGTAACTAATCCTGTTTGTAAACCTCAAGTAGGTGGAAGTATTCATATTTACACAAGGCTTTTTGATTTTGTTAATTAAAACAAAGTATTAGCGCCATATTGAGAAAAAAATGTTGATGACAAAAAGAATGAAGTCATTAATTTAGGTCATATGATTTGGAGGATATAACAGAATTTTTCACACAGCAAAAATATTTATTCTCCTGGCACATCATCATCACAACAACCAGGAGAGGTGCATGACATTTTGCCATTTCTGGTGAATAGAATTCACAGATTTGGAGAAATTGACAGTCTTCTGTTTTATTAGATACAAGTACAGTGTTATTGGTGAGATTTGCCATGTGATTCTTTTCTTGTTGCCCTCTAAATGTTGCCAAAGGACTCTGCCATGGCTTGTGATTGAGCAATTTCCACATATTTTTCTGGAGAGTTCTTTTGTTTTCAGAAAAATGTCATTTTGGGACATTCTGACATCCCTCAGTGACTTTGATCGATGCTGTTCATCTGGATGAGAGTCCAGCAGTTTTTGTGGGATTACACCTGGTGTATCACCACAGGAATTTATGAGAAGTCTATTCCCAAACAAGTTTGTTAACTTGTGAAAAGCCTCCAAGTTTGTTTTATCTCTCTTACTTTCATCTGTTTCTGTAACCTCTCTTCCTTTCTTTCACTTCACATGCTTGTCTCACAGGGTGGAGTCATGCTCTCATCCAAAATATTGTGATTGATTTGTTTCTCTCCTGTTTGCTCTGTGCTCCTTGCTCCTCCACCTTCTGGTCCTCTTCCGGCAGGCATAAGCTCCTGGGTGTAGTTACGTAGTGTACGTTTACTGGTCTGTGGACTTGTGCTGCTACCTGGGCAAATGTCAGACTGCTCCATGTGATCCTTTTCGTGGCGACTTAAGCTCGTGAGCTGTCCTTCACCTTTTAAGCCCTTGGCTGTTGAGCCCTCTCCTCCCCCAAGGGAGTATCTTGGGATGACAGATTGTAGAGCCAGAGTTGGAGATTGTTGGATTGACAGTGAAGATCCTTCCTCCTTAGTTGTAGGACTATGGGTTGGAGAAATCCCAGTTCCTGTTTTATCTGAAGGTAGATGGGTGAATTTGATCGAAGTAGTGGGCGTAGGGGTTGTCACAGGTGTCATCACTGACCTAAGCACGTCATCCTGAGATCCAATTAAGTCAACCTTGAGAGCTTTTCTTTTTTGAGGGTTGCCATAATCTAACATTGAGCTGCAGTTACCTCCATTTGTCCCCCCAAAACTAGCAGCACTTTGTGGCACAAATCCCACGTCTCTGCTATGACTTCCTCTGGGGCTGGACACGGAATCGTACAAGCCTTCTGTGATGAGGGTTTCTAGCTGGTTGGTGTCAGAGCTCTTTGGCAACTCCAGGGTACTAATCTGTCTTAGATCCAAAGAAGGGGGGATGTGCTGCTGTTTTCCTCGAGTTTGTCTTCCTTCAGTATTTGGCAAACGAGAGCTTTTTTCTTCTTTGTCAAGTGAAGGGTCTTCAGTCACACTGGAGAATCGCTCATATGGGTTGCTCTTGTGTGGACTTGGTCTGGCTGTGGTTGATGGAATTGTGCTGATTTCTGACTGCTCTTCTAAGATTTTTTCCTGATGTGCTTGGATGATTGGTTTGTTAAAAGCCTCTTCCAAGTGTTTGGATGTTTTGTTAGAGGATAGTCTAGCTCTTTCTGGGGAGCTTTGCTGAGACACTTCTTGGTAATGGGAGTGTGTTAACCTGTTTGGACTACCCCCCTTGGCACTGGAGTAGTGTTTCTGATAGTCACATCGGCCCAGCGAGACTTGATTATCCACAGAACACTTGTTCTTTTCTACCAACACGCCTGTGAGTTCAATACTATGTGTAAACCCGTCTTTAAGATTAATAGAAACAATACTTCCACTCTTCCTTGCCCTGTCAAGAGCTTCTCTTCTCTTAATGGCCTTCTCTTGTCTTTTCTGCTCTCTATAGAATTCTGAAAAGTTGTTGACAATGATTGGGATGGGAAGGGCAATAACCAGAACACCTGCTATGCAGCAGAACCCTCCTACAATCTTGCCCAGCAGGGTTTGAGGGTAGATATCTCCATAACCTACAGTTGTCATAGTAATGGTCGCCCACCAGAACGAGGCAGGGATACTGGTGAATTTAGTGGCGTCCTCGTCCTTCTCAGCAAAGAAAACCAAGCTAGAGAAGATCATAATACCCATAGCTAAGAAGAGAATGAGAAGACCCAACTCGTTATAGCTCCTCCTCAAAGTAAAGCCTAAAGACTGCAGTCCTGTGGAGTGCCTGGCCAACTTTAGTATCCTTAGGATCCTCATGATTCGGAAAATCTGGACCACTCTGCGAACGTTCTGGAACTGCATCACATTTTTGTTTGACTCTGTTAGACACAGGGTCATGTAGTAAGGTATGATAGCTAGCAGGTCAATGATGTTCAGTGGTGCTTTGATAAAATCCCACTTGTTTGGTGCTGAGAGCAGACGCAGTATATACTCCATGGTGAACCATGCTACACATAAAGCTTCTACATGAGCCAGGCTTGGATTGTCATTGAACTGTCCAAACTCATCCACCACCTGCAGCTCTGGTAGAGTATTTAGTGACAGTGAAATGGTAGAAATGATGATGACCAGGATGGAAATCATAGCCAGGATCTGTGGGACGAAGATTAGATCTCAGGTTAGATGACCTACATGCTCATATCAGGAACTACATATACGTCTTTACCCTGACATAACACTGTCTCTGCTTCAATGACATGTTTGAATTGTACTTTTTAGTTATAAGTGACTTGTAAATTAATATATTTGCCTGATCTACAGCATTAGCTGCATTAAATGGTAATTTGTCATTATCTTAGACAATACACAATGGCATCAATATTTTAGAAACACCCATTTATGAACCCTTATGACTATTCCTCCAGGAATTGTGAGCATTACCAGACAGACAACTTCAAAACTATTAGATTCATTCCTCTCCTCTTACACCAGGATGGGGTTTTAGATACTACTGATTAAACAATCCCTAAGACAGAAGTGAGAGGATCAAACATACAATATTGTAGGTCCAATGTATGAAGATTGAACATAAGGCATTCTAGTCTTTAGCCGCCAAGTTGTTGCCTGATTATCTTTATTTCTTTCATCACTTCTTGTTAACATCCTTATATGTTCTGTGTGTGTGTCTGCTGCTTACCTTGGCACCCAGGGATGAGCTTGGCTTCTCGAGCAGATCCCAGAGCATTTGCCTCTTGTCTGGGCAGCAGCCCTGCTCTTCCTCTTCCCCGTCATTGTCCCGTACGGTCTCCGCCTCTCTCCTCAGCTCCTCATTCATCTGCTCCTTCTTTTGGTGGTAACGTGCCTGACAACAGGACTCTAGGTAGATGTCATCGATACCCCAGTAGTCGAGCTCTTGACCAAAGGACAGGGCACACATTTCCTCCATCATGTGCAGCTTCCCAGTTCTGTAGAAGTTGAGGATGGAGGAGAAGGCCATTGGGTGCCTGTCAAAGAAGTATTCATTCTCGGCAAGGCTGTAGTCATCGCAAATCTCTAGCAACGACTCGTGGGTGATGCAGTCTCTCAACCTCCCCAGACGGGTCCTTGGCAACCGGTCTAGTGTTCGCCATAGAACCTCATGTGTTAGGCCTCCAACGTTGACCTTTACCCTCCGAGAGCGAGTCTTAGTGCGGATGATGTCTATGGGCTCCGGTGGGAGCAAAGGAGATTCAGTGGTTGGGTTTTTGGATGTACTGAAGGCCACCCTCTCTGTCATCATTGCTGTGAGTGTGAGAATTTGTAAGGGGTTTTCAGTGTTTCAGAGGGTTTGCGATGGTTTGTGCAGGTATGGAAGGTGGTGGAGTGGAATGGCTGGGTCTACCAAGTGATCAGACCAACAGGTTCCTGGTTCTATCCATGTCTGAGAAGAAATAGAGACATAAGAGATTAAAGTTACACATTGTAGAAGAGGTGGGTGTTCTCCCCATCTATACAAGAGTTTTGTAAATATATATATATATATACAGTATATTCATTAACATACAGTATATATAATCATAAGTTGTATTCGGGTTAGGTTAGTTGGCCGAAACTGACCTTTATCGTGATTGTTTGCCTTTTTAATTGACCTTGTGATGGAAAACTGTCCAGGGTGTACTCCACCATAACCACCATGAAAAATCAGTCAGTCAGTCGTACAGTTACTGAAGATATAAAACAATTATTTTTCTTGTTGAATTGTTTTTTTGCGTTTTATTTGGAGGAATATTTATGCAAAGTACATTTGCTCTGAAGCTGTGGAACAACAGAGGTTCAACAACTGCTTCTTCTGAGAACTTTCTGGTTACTAGAAATTATAATCCCTCCAAGGTTGGTCTGTGAAAGCTTATGCTGCTCTTTTAAGTCCGTTGACTGTAGCAACACCTTTATCTGCTTGTGTAATAGAGGTTCAGAAATCCCAGAACAGCAGCATTAGACTTTGGCTTCCCTGGCTCAAGTCTGCCTTGGTTATTAATAGACCGTCTATCTCCTTCTTGGACAGTTTAAGACACAGGGAAAAGCTTTCAGCTTCTTTATTTTCAGGTCTCTAAAACAGTAAAAACTCCCAAATCAATGTACATTTATATAATATAGAAAACATGGCCACACCTATGAATGAAAATTACACAGACAATTGTAGAAATTGATGGATAATCGTTAATATCTCATTATTTTAGCTGCATGGAGACCAATACGACCCTGTGAAAACACAGTTAAGACATTATGTGTAAAGTGTTTATTTCTGAAGTATCTGCAAAAGTAGCCGAGTTTAACCGTGGGACTAGAGTTTCAACAGGTACACCCTAACAAATACAGAGAGTTGATTAAGAGTTATTTGAAAAACCAACCTCTGTGTGAGTCCATGAAAATTGGCGTCGGCAAGACTTTCAGGAGATGTCCACATAGCATCCACTTCTTTGTCCACACTGCTGCTGCTCGTGTTGGTGCTGGTGATGCAGCTCTCCTCCTGCCAATGATTTGTGAATCCTCCGGACAGAGCACAATCGGACAAAGATCCACATCTTGACAACAGAAGGAGCAGGAAAAAAGAGGAGTTAATGTCCCGTGTCAGCATCAAGTAACAGGATAAACAAACACAGAGTGAGAAGGAATGGGACCGGGTTTGCCCCGAGAACTGAGAATGGAAGAGAAAAGAGTAAAGATGGGGGAGAGAGACCAGGAGAGAGAGGGAGTTGTAGAGAGATTAATAGATAGAAGAGAGAGAGAGACGGGGTGGGGGCCAGGAGAGTGGGCGAGGGAGTGAGGAGGAAGGGGGAGGAGAAGGAGAAGAGTGGATTAAGGCGTTCAGCACAACGGACAGCTCCTCGGAGACAGCTTGTTTCCGCTTGATTAACTCTTCGGCTAGTTTTTTTTCTTGACCATCACTTGGAACAATCTGACACACAACTTCTTTGCAACTTCATTGTCAAATCTATCTTTTCAAGATTTGAGGACAATTTTATTGGTTTTCTAGTATAAAAGTGTTTTTCCTCCCTGAAAAGTAACATTTTGCAATCAAGCATTATGTCCTAAAACTGCATAATTAACAATTTACTCACTGAAACCTCCATGTTATTACAGCTCTCAATTTAACAAGAACAGTAATTATTAGCAAGGCATGAGAACATGGTCGGAACAGATTTTTCTTACCGTTCCTGAACAGCATTCTTAATAAAACTTCTCAGGATTTACTCTGCTGCTTAAAAGAAGGTTGAAATGTTTGAAGAAAATAGAAGAAACTTAGAGACTTTCAACGTCCTGAAAACAGGATGAAACTTTATTAGTTTAACAAAGTCCACAAACCTCCTCTCATCTCCAAGTCTCATATTTTTAAAATGTCTTCCTTTATTCCTGCATAATAATAATAGTAATAATAATAATAATAATAATACACCTTTAACATTAAGACATTACATTGACTGGTGTACATGCATAGTAAAAAGAAAAAAAATGGAAATAATTCAAATGTAACATTTCATTACTATCAGGAACCTATTCATTAAAAAAAAAAACATTAAAAGGAGGTTAGACGAGCGGTCAACATTTTTCATTTTGAAAAACAAATTTATTTTAAGTTCACAAATATTTGAACAAGGGGGAAATAATGACATTTTATGATTAATTACACCTTGTGTTTGGTAATAGTTAAACACAAAGTCACACTCGCACACATACACACTTCTGTGACGACTTTGCACAATCAGCATAGCTCCCTTACCTTAACTATTACAAATATATGTCCAAATCTTAATCTGTACCCTAATTCTAATCTGGACTTAATTTCAATCCCGTCTCTAAACTAACTTCAACTATTTTCTTTCAACAATGGTCCCTCCCACCCCCCAGAAGAAAATCAAGTGTACCTATACCACACACACAGTGTAACATGGAGTGTCATGGAAGTGAGTGGAACATATTATCATACAGTACATCAGACGTCTAGTGTGGGTCAAACACCTAAACAATGAACACCAACCTGAGCCGAGTACCAAAGCAGATTCATTACACCAGTGCATAAAGGTCTGCATACAAATGCTTTGAGCTGCGTTGATGGTTCAGTAAAGGCGGCAGCAGGGAACAGACGAAGAGGGGAAAAAAAACACAACCTAATTATGTACATCCCAACTGCTCAACACGGTCATTACTCTGCCTTGTTGCTTTTTTCCCTACAGTTCAGGCTCAAGTTTGTTGTTGCTGTTGCTGTTGTTGTATCTGTGCTGGGTGGAGATCCCAGCAGAGGGCGGCGGCATCCGTTACTTGTGTTTCAGTCGAAGGAGTTGCTCTTTTCCGTTGATGGTTAGTGACCGGAGTTGCCCGTCCTCCTCCACCTCCACCCTCTCTTGACCATTCTCCACAATTCTGCAGTTGACAAAGTTAATGAATAAATAAAAAATACTCCGTTTGGCATCCACTCTATTCAGCTTTCTGTAAGAAGAGCAGCTGAAAGAATGGGTGAATTTTGAAATTCATTTTCAGATTATAATTGACAGAAGATTGAAGGGAAAAGGTTTACAGAATAATCTAGCAATAGGCAAAAGACAGGAAGCAGAGCTGGAGGTGGAGAAGTTAAAGATGCTCCTGAGATTTTTTTTAGGAGAGACAAGGATGGACAGGATTCGGAATGAGGTGATTAGAGGGACAACACAGACAGGGAGGTTTAGAGAAAAGGCTAGAGAAGACAGTTTGAGATGGTTTGGACATGTTCAGAGGAGGGACAGTGGATATTGAAAGTGGATGTTGGATGTTAAAAACAACAGGTTGTTAAGGTTAATAAGTAAAAATGACCTATATTGGTATTTGGACAATAACAACATAACTGTAAAGTTAAAATTCGAAATCACTCATGGATTTTGTGGTTCGGCTTATTTGTGTTGTTGTGGTGTTTTGCAGAATAAAAGAATGGGTAGAATTAAAATTAATTATTAAATGGGCCTTATGAATTTATGAAGCTAGCACTTCAGTGGCATCTTACTTTTTAGTGGTTATTTTTCTGCCATTGACGATCTTCGTAGAGGTAGACACAGAGCGAAAGTTGCCCATGCTTCCTCCTCCACCTCCACCTCCACCACCGCCAAAGGAGGTAGACGAAAATGAGGTGAAGCCTCCACCTCCGAGACTGCCCATTGTTGTCATGTGACCCATGGTGCTCATGGAGCCAAAGGTCCCAAAGCCTGAAGTGAAAAAGAAAGATTCTCACAGTATGTAAGGGGGGGGGTTCACATCCACTTAAATAAAGGCTGAATTTCATACCTGGGTCAAAGGGAGAGAAGCCAGCTCCAAATGGAGGAAAACCAACAAAACCCCTGAAAAAAGAGTTGCCTGTTCGACAGCGAGTGGCACAACTTTGATGCTGCTGACCACTGCTGAAAAAAGGATCTTCACTGAAAGGATCTGGACCTGAAGGAACGGACAATAATTTACTTTGTGAGCTAAGAATGCTAAGATTACACATAGAATGATTAGAAAGATTTGTTATGACGAGTTCTTACCAAAAAAGTTAGCGAATGGGTCATTGCCACCAAAGAATTCCCGGAAGACATCTTCAGGGTTGCGGAATGTGAAGTGTTCGTGGAAATGGTCTCCATTGTAGTAGCGGCCTTCTGCAACAAATGTTAGCCGAGTCATTAATCACATTACTACTAATCTAAGTAATTGGAACTATGGGTTTTCTCTTTGTAGTCACTCGAGCATTGAACGTCAGCTGGACAAAGTGTCTGCACTCAATGTAAATGCAATACTAACATGGCCCCAAGCCTTGATTCTTTTTTTTTTTTTTCCTCCACTTTTTCCTGTGCTGCGCCCTGGTGGTCTCTGTTGAACTAAACACTTTTTATCTGTGGTGCAACTATCATCAGTGGAGATCTTGCTCTTGTTTTGGCTTGTTTACCTCTTTGGTTTGTTTACGTTTGTTTACGTTCCTTGTACGTACCTCTTCCTCGGTTGCTCCCAGTCAGTCCCTCTTTGCCATATTGATCGTATATGCTCCTCTTGTTGGCTGGCAAAAAAAAACAAAAAAAACCCATAAATAAGCAGTTGTAGTACTATCTCTACTCCCCTGAGACCCTTCACCACTGTCATTAGCTGCACTTCATTAGCCATATTGCACTTGTACTAGGTCATTCCCACAGGGTGTGCTGTACAGACCATCGGAGAGTACTTCGTAGGCCTCCGACAGCTCCTTGAATTTCTTCTCTGCTTCTTCTTTGTTCTCTGGGTTTTTATCAGGATGCCATCTGAGCGCCAATTTTCTGTATCTGCACACAGAGAGGGAGGATGTGAGCATTTAGTTAACCAAACAAACGGCTTGCAATAGGCAACAGTTCCAAAAGTAGACCTGGTCTGGCCAAGGTTGCCAGGAACAGAAGACAAACACATGTCTGTCACTTACGCTTTCTTTATGTCGTCTGCCGAAGCATCTCTCCTCACTCCTAACACCTGGTAGTAGTCCACCATGACTGGACAAGGAATGGAGATGGAGAAATTTCAAGTTCAATGTACCTAGAAATATAAAAACATTCTCAATTGGTCTGGGTTAAGGATCCACAAACACTCCAAGAAATAATATATATTTTACAAATTTATACCATATAAAATGTATTATTACATATTAGAAATATAATTTTTTTACATTTTTATTGCGCTGGCAAAAGTCAGTTTGAAATCACTGATTTAGACTTTGCAACAAATACCTATTTGTACCAGAACGGATAAATAGTTAGATAATCTGACTATTATTATATATTTATACAATATCTAAAATTTAATTTTTGGTGCAGCAGATATTTTATTTTATGATTATATTACATGCCGCAGTAGTTGCTTTGTTTTTTATTTCTTACTTCAGGGAACAGAATATCATGTTGCACGATCATGTTTTTCAGATTTCCACGTTTGACACAGCAAATGCATTTGACAGGATCGGTACTTTAACAGGTATCGGTACCTGCGTATACCAAATAACCCGTAGCATCTGCATAAACCGATAGCTTCCACAGGTTCTGTTGCAGTTTACGTAAATGACTTGAAAAAATGGTATCGAGTGTTTTGAAAACGTAAATAATAAAATCGAATAAAATCCGTTCTGCAGTTTTCTTGTACATAAATCCGTGCTGCAGAAACACAGAGTGACTCTAGTTCTGACGTATAATCGGGCCGTCGATACTGATGCTGCTGCTGCTGCTGCTGGGATCGCCCACCGATCAATGGAGCCTCCATGCTAGCTTGTTTATCCTTCCAAAGCTGAGCGAGTCTGGCTAACAGTGCAACAAAAACAGAAAACCAAATATTTATCCATATTCCTTTCTCCCCATCAGTTCAGTTCAGTCCTATATAATAACACGGGAGCTGAGATTACACCGTGGTGTTGCAGCAGTGCTTTGTTGTTGACGGCAGCGGCGATTATCTGCTCAGGTCAGTGAAAAATCCTCAGCTGGGTGAAGCATCCCTTCATCGATAAACATCGGTAGTATCGTTAGCAGACGGTAGGACGTACCTGGTTCAGGCTGCAGTGTTCCTAACCTGAGCAGGGACGGTCCAGACGGCTGGAGTCGGGACGGGACGGGGCGGCTCAGTGACACGGCGACATCAGCTACACAGACTTATCCATGGTAAACATCTCCACCACCGTGCTGCGACAGCCTACTGTGCGGCGGCCGTCTTTCTTCTTCTGCGCTGCCTTCACGGCTTCAGTGCGTGAGTGCATTACTGCCTCCAATGGGACGAGAAGGTAGTGCAACTATTACCTGCAAGTTCCTGTTACCTGCGCCGACAGCGGTGGTCCAGACAAAATAACCTTTTCCCATTAATGAACTTAGCAAAAATCCTTCTCACACTCATAAAGTTAAAGGAAGACGACGATAGTTGACATAAACTATTACAGAAAATAAAGTTAAATAAAAAATTACATATTCAAAATAATCTACTCGGCATTAATACAGGTTTTCTTTGTCAATTGAAACAAATTTAATCTTATTCCAAGCCAGTATTGATCAAATTCTACATTTCCTGTGACGTGGATCACGAAACACACAAAGACATTAAACTGCAGGCTTTTCTTACAACTCATTTATTATTATTATTATTATTTATTTTACAGCTGGAATTAGAATTTTAGGAGGAAATCACAGACAACACGATTATTAACAAATGTGTCATAAATCAGCAAAGAATATGAATGAATTAGGTGAAATGGTGTCTGGTGTTGAAGAAGATCAGCTGGAGATCAGCTTTATTTCAGCAGCTTTGCTGTAGCCATGGAGGTCATGGTGGTCATGGTAGTCATGGTGATGGTGGGCACAGTGATATCTTTAAAGATGGGTTGCGTCACCAAAGAGTAGGATGCTTTGTTCTCGCTGAAGGTACCAATGATCATCTGGCGCATCTCCCTGCTGGCGTCACCACGCACGGCCAGCAACGCCTGGATGTGTTCTTCCCTGTGATTAGAAAGGAGAGTAGATACATGATGATCACGGGTCAGTCTTTACTAAAACTGGAACTTTAATAATCTAAATATATAGTGGACGGTGAGACACTGACACAAGTATCTGTACATACACTGTATATGTATAGTATTGGTAAGATTAATTAGTGAAAATGAGCTGCAATGCTGCCATCTAGTGACTTTGTCTTTAACATACACCCGCTTATCTCCACAAAAATTTTCAGGGCACACATCATCTGGTGAAACCCAGATGAGACTGATGTTTACCTGATGTCAGGATACTTTGACACCAGCGTGGTGACCTCCAGGAACAGTAGTGTGGGATCAGTCAGCTTAAAGACCTCCGCAATGGCAGTGATGGCCCCGCACAGCCTTTCTGTGTCTTTATCCTGCGGCAGGAGATTTTCTCATTCAGCAATGGTGCATTCAAAGTCATTATTAAATCATGGGATGTGCTCACATCAGCCAGTTTTCTGAAGAGGAACTTGAACTGGTCAGCCTCTTTGATCATCCTCTCCGCTCCCTCTTTCCTCTCCTCAGCGTTTCTGAACGTGATCCTCTTCTGCATCACAGCTTTGATGTACTCCACCACCACCCTGCGCAGGGCCTCGTTTGTCATGTCCTGTTCGCACAGTAAGCAACATAGCACAATGTTACATAGAAAATCACATTATCACAAACATTAAGTGCCGGATTTTTCTAGTGACGTAACCCCACTGTAGATTAGAATTATCCAAACTAGAAAAAGTAAAAAAGCAAACGCTGAAAAGGCAGAAATGTAAATAGAAAAACCCAAGACGTTAATAATGTATTATATTTATGACAGATTTCATCTGACTTTGTTAAGACAACCTGACAGAAGGGTTTCTTGATCTTGTTGAAGTCATTGAAGTAGTCCTCCACGGTCACACAGATGGTGTCCACGGCATGGGATCCTGTCAGCCACTTCCTGGTCAGCAGGTCATTAAGATGATTCTGACATTACACAGAACAGCAACGTTGAAACAAAGTGGTCTTTGTTTTAACACATTCTCTTTTGTTGAGGCTGCAGACAAAGCCTTGGCTCCAGCAGCTTGACCCACACAAACATGTTGATGTGAAGAAAAAAAAGGCACAATTGTCTCAGTATTTCAGTTGGAGCAGGAAGTGATCAGTCCTTGTGTCTGTGAGGCCTGATTAGAATTCTATTTTTTAACTTTGTGATGTCTTTCTTAGATCCTCTTTGAAGACAGATCATATGACTTTCTCTTGTTGGTATAAATTTTATTTTTGTATTCTGAACTCATTCAAACTTCTTTGCGCAGTTACGTAAAAATAAAAACCTTGCTGTCAAACCTGCTTTGGTATTAAGTTAGAAAAAAAATCTGATGTAATAGAGAGACAAAGGGTTGAACCTGATCCTGCGTTTTGTTGTTATGAATACAAACAAACACACACACGTCAACTGGGCAAGTACCTCGAGGTCAAGGAAGACTTCGTCAAGAAGGAACTGACATCCTTCCTTGGCCACCTCGTTCAGGGTCCTCTCGATAGCTGCGTCGCTCTCTGTGGCCTCTGGTGATCGGGAATACTTTCTCTTCAGGCTGTTGATGGATTCTCTGAGCAAATCACACAACAAGACATTTGTGTCTTCACATTGAAAACCCAGGAGGAATGGTGATGCATTGACACACACAGGGCTACACCCAGTTCTGCAGGGGCATCTGTTATGTAGTAGTTATATAATGACCTCACTATGTAACATTAACTTACTTGAATGTCTGGCAGTTATTAATGATAGCGATCATATATTGAACGTAACACTGTGGGAGTTGTCGGTCTCTCAGGTGATCTTCCTTGAAGGCGACACACTCCTCTCTGTATCTTTAAAAGTAAAGTTAAAACATGTTAGTATTTTTAATAGTTATTTATTTGGCTGCTGAAGAAGCAGAGGTTCATACTATGATAGAATAGATTAAAAAATATATACCTGAGGAGAAAAGTATTCATCTGTTTCAGGCACAGTTTGAGGACCTGCTCTTTGAATTCCCCATCAATCTGTGCAGCGACCTGGAGGTTCTGCTCAAACATCTGATTGAGAATCGAGCAGAGAATCATTCCACTCAGTCAAAGACTTACACTTGCTGCTATCATGTTGATTTTAAAGTTTAATTACAAAGCCCGAGGCGTTCTGCCAGTTCCTATAAAGGTTTACTGAGTGCTCAATGGGCTGTAAAGAGAATGGTTGTCGATGTGTACCTGGAAGACAATAGCAGGCAGAGTGGTCTGGTAGAAGCCATCTTGGTCTGCCTCAGGCTCCGTGTCTTTGTGCCAATCTTTCTTATCCGTTTCCAGGGCTTTCCGCAGCCAACCTGTTATATTAGACTGAGGACAAAGGAGGAAAAGGGTGTAACTTTACATAAGATGGGACACCAACACTTTCTCATTGTCAACTTCTTTCTTTTTAGCTTCTCCCTTCAGGGGTTGCCTCTGTTGTACTTCTGCCATTCACCTCCAATAGCCTAATATCCCCAACAGGTGGCGTACCTTTATGAAAGAACACTGCATCCATCCACCCATCCATCTATCTACTTTTCCTGTGGCCCATCAGTCAAATATATTAACCTGACACAGCCCACAAATTAAGAAAGTTTGCCTCTGCCTGGTCTCAACACTTTCTCATAGCATGGTGTGTCCATAGCCTCCCTCTCTTAATGTGATTGGCTCTTACTGTGAAGGTCTTGACATATTTGCTAAACAGGTCGTCAACCACGTCCTGAGGCAGCAGAGGCTCCAGCAGATTGATATCACACTCTGATTGGATCTCTGGGTGGCCCATCATCTCCACACTGCAAGGCAAACAAACAAAAATTAGGCTTTAACCTATATTATTATTACTTGCTGGTGTGTATCGGCGTGTATGTACCTCTTGTATGTGTTGAGGACCCAGGTGAGCAGTGACACAATCTCATTGGCCTCCAGATCCTCGAAGGCCAGTTCTTTAACACGAGAGGACACGGCATTGTGATACAGACTGAAGAACCTGGAAACCGACACACAAATTGATGACATCATCACAATGTCTGTGAAGAAATGCATTCTCAGTGACGTTACCTGTTGAATGTGTTGTAGTGTGGCGGAAAACAGTGAACCATGAGGTTCTTGACGATCAGAAGGTCGTCAAGAACATATTTCCTGGTGATTTCTAGAAGACGAACCAGCCACATTTTATCCGCCTCTCTGGTCACTGACTGGGTGCCCTCGATACGAGTGCTGACTGTTCTCTCCAACACCTGATAACACACCACACAGATAACACACCTTTCCAGTACTGCATTCTAACAGCTGGAAAAAATATACCATATACCATCTTTAACCACAAGAGGGCACTTGGATGGACTCAAGCTTTTTCGAGTTTTGGAAAATCAATGCCCTGTATTAACTTAAGCAAAAATCTTTCTTAAACATGATTGTAACATGTGACCTGTTTAAACATGAGGAACTTTGTTATTTGAATTTTTATAATGTGTAATTTTCGCCTTGTACCTGGAACATCTTGTCCTTCCACTGTTTTGGCCGCCCGGGAGGAATGAAGCCAGTCTGCTTCTTGCGGTCCACCATACGTCGATCAATCTTCTCCTCACGCTCAATGATGCGTATCACGGACACCAGCATGGTGGGGTCACGGCGAACGGTCACCATTGCCCTCTGCAGTACCATCCACAACTGTTTTGCCAACTCGTCTGATAGGCCTTCAACCTAAGAAAAATAAAGACACCGTATGACAACTAATTTCTTTTTTTTTAATGTACCACAGAATATGGCATGTACTTACATCCTCAAAGTAATTGGAGATCAGGTTCATGTCGCTGGTGTTCCTGCTGTCCATACGGTACTGCTCATACATGAGGTCATCCCTGGAACACTCCAGTTCTATTAGTTTGCGGTGAGCCTGCAGCAGCTCCGCCTGCTCTATCAGATGCTGCGTCTCTTCTACAATCTCTGGCACTGTGCAATAGAGCAAACATTCTTTTTTTAATAATTTCTCCAGAGGATTCCTTTTAAAGGAAAAAATATACATATATGTAAACAAATGGCATAAAAACCATTCTGAACTCACCTGAGAAAATATTTTTGAGGTTTTCCACAGCAGAAGCCAGCTGACTGTGTTGAACTACAGCGTCCTTGACGTCCTTCAGGTTCTCAATGGTGTTGATGCTCTGCCTCCAGTCTTTACTCACATCCACCAGTGATCCTTGGATGTCCTTGACATCCAGCAAGGCGCTGTGTAACTGGGTCAGTCCCGTGCGAACACCGTCCAGTTGTGACTGGATCGCTGCCTGGTGACGACCACAAAAAATATTGTAAATTATCCACAGTCCTAGTTCCAGGAAACATCATCCAAAGTCTTTGCAGTGTTTTTCCTTCTCAATGTTCATCATTACTTGACCTCAAATTAATTTTCCAGTTAAATTCTTTGTCACCTTTAATCTGGCTTCCACTGAGGCCTTTTTGCGAGCCTCCCTCCTCCTGTACTGCTCCACTTTGTCCAGTTGATCTGACCTCTGCAGCATCCCTGCGACACGCTGCACTGCCGTGGCGACTGCCTCTCGACTGGTCTCCTCCATGGTGTCTTTCTATAAGTAGGGAATTATAAAATAACCAAAAAAATTAGTCTGTCATCTTAGAACTGCAGAGAAGTGTCCAGGGGGTCATGGATGATTTTCTTTCAGCAAATTTAGCAGTTTTAGCCAATGAAGGCTGATGAAAAGTAAACTCTAAGTTGTTGACGTTTTGGAGGATGCCGCAGGGTGGCAGCTGCCACAGTGATTTAAATTCTTGCTGCTCAGATAATCTAGTTTAACTAGAATTTTCGTGCAGTAAAACACATAGAGTTAATGGCAACGTACTGTATGGACGTTTTTAAATGTACCACACAGTACAAACTGTATATCACCACTGCATTATTTTAACAATTTCCGTTATTTCTTTAATATTTTGTCGGATGCAGAGAGCAGCGAGTCCCAGGTTCGATTCCCAGAGGCTAAGGCATAAGATTGCTCATTTTAATGTGTAAATTAATTTAGATACCAGCGTCTGTTAAATATAAATGTTACCCTTTCCTGACTCAGACCTTTAATTCCGACAAACCAGCGATTTCACAGCACCCTCATACAGATTATAATTACATATAAAACAAACATTGCTTAGATATAAGGAGAAACATTAACACGTCCTGTGAATAAGACTTTTCTGCAGCTAAGCTAACGTCAGGCGGATAAATGCTAACTAGCGTTATTTATATCTCTGTTTTAACAAGGCAGACGTTACGCCAGGTTACTACACTGACCTGGTTAGTTTATGTTGTAGATCTGAAGATAAAGCCCATGACTTTACACATAAAAGATCTGTCGTTTTTGTTTGTTATTATTTCACTTCCTGCTCTAAGAGACGCCCAGGGCTGAGCAGCTTCTTCGTCTCGATTAGGACATCGGTTCTTGTTTCTTTGCTGCCCTCAGCGGCTTGGAGTAGACATTACAACAGTTTGAAAGACTTGCATGTTCAATGTTGAAAAGTAGGATATTTCCCAAATCTTGATGAATGGTCAAAAAAAAAAAAAACGTTATCAGTATTATTTCCTTCATAGTTGATGTAACTTGTCTGCAGAGAAAAATGCACAATATACACCAAGTAAAAAAAGTTTAGAACTTTCTATTTCAATGAAAAATACTCCAAAAATTAAAATGACCCTTGTGGTATGTTGTTGGTTTACAGAATTCACGAGTGATGTCATCTAGTGGATGTAGCCCCATATCACCCATTGTAACTAGTACAACTAGTAACTTACTACTTTGTAGTAAGTTTTACTCCGAGTACATTTTTACTCACTTTAGTCAAACTTCAAAAAGTGTATTTTTATTCAAGTACAATTTTTAATTATTGACATCAGTGTAAACACAAACCAACGTCTGTTTAGAGTTAATGAAGCTCAGGTTTCAGGCAGAAAAATAAATCTTAAATATATTTATTGAAAAATATTACATTTTAAAAGGTGAACATCATGGCTAAAATACTGGTCAGCACTGGAGACTTCTTCCATTGGCACCTAAAAGGAGCAACAAAAAAAAATAAACAAAAACATTGTAAATGCCATCAGACATAAACATGTTGCATAAAGTATGAAGAAAAACAAAGTTTTGTGTGGACTAGTTTGGGAAAAATTCAACTTATTTGAGGTTTACTGTATGAAGGATCTGGGTCCTACCTTGAGTTTTACCAAGTTTGCTATAAATTCCACTGAACCCCCTCTGTTGGCCGCTGTGCTTCTCTGTAGCAAAGATAAAAGCAAATGTCAATGTCATAGACAGAGATGGGAAATAAAAATGTCTGAATGACTCACCTGGCCCTTTGATCTTCCCCTGATAATTGTATTTCTTCTGTTTCCTCTGCGTCGTGTTTCCACTCAGGCCAACGTCCTCCTTCACTTTACTTCCTTTCCTCGAGTCTGTGGCACAAACAGAGTTTAAACAACAACAAAACTCAGCAGAACGTTACAGTGAAGCACGTTTTCACCTGAAGTGTGGAGCGGAGGCCTTCCAGTGGGTTTCCCGCTGCTTTTGGGTTTTCCACAGAAACATCCCATGTTCTCACACTGGACTCCCAGGTCCACCATGTGCCCTCTCGTGGTCTTCAGGAGGATCTCGTCCATCTCATCCTCAGCCACTGGGACACACAGCGGCACATTTTTGACTGAACACACTTCTTCAGTGCCAACTTCCTGCAGCTGGTCTGAAGCCGAGCTTCCTTCTTCTGTTGCTGTACTCAGCACCTCGACTCCTTCTACCTCTGGAAACGGTGGAATACTTTCCTGAATTTTTTTTAAAATCATCAATTCCTGGTTTGGGCTTTGATAAGCCTCCGGTTCAGAAGACCTTTCATTGTCCACCTGCTCTGATGTGAGTGGACTTCCATCTCCACAGGTGTGTGGAGGCAATCGACGGTTCTGATTGGCCCGGTTCTTCTCTTTAATGTCAAAGGTGTTGCCTTCATTTTCTGCGTTTGTCTTCTTCGCTGGCCTCAGTCTTTCAGGGGTGCTGAAGATAAAACGGCGTTCGACGTCAGGATCCCGCAGTTTTTGGTAACTCTCTGGCTCCTCGACAATTGTTTGTGCCTCAGCCAAGCCGTTTCGCAGCAGCCATTCCTGGGAGGGAACGTAGGGGGCGAGAGACTCTACGGACCAGATGGACACATTGGTTTTTCTGTGTAGAGCCATCTGAGAAGAAGAGACTTCAGCTTCTCCATCTGTTGTCCTCTCCTCAGGGGGCTTAAAGGACGCACTAAAAGAATCAAAGTCCAGCAGCTCATCTTCTCCTCTGTCTGACAGAAGGTCAGAAAGTGGAACAGGCAGTTTGACTATCTTGAAAAGAGCATTCCTCTCCGAAGAACTGAAGACATCCTCAGCATGCGGTGATCCTGGATCAACTGGGATCTCAGCTTCGCTCTGAAAAACTGACTTTTCTTGTTCTGTATCAGTTTTGGAGGAAAGCCATTGTTCACGCTGAGGCTCAGGCTGAGCGGATTGTGGAGTGGGACCTCCCCAGCTCATCAGGATGTCAGGGATGGAGACTCGTCTCTCTTTGGCAGCCTCCCCCTCCTGCTGGAAGGAGCTGCAGACGGGGACGATGCTCTCCTGGGAACTCACCGACCACATGTTGCAGTGAATGTTCCTGCAGGATAAAATCTTCTCCTGAGCCACTCTGCTGTTACAGCCCTGCTGTGTCTCCGTGGTCGCCCTGCTGTGGGGCTGCTCCCTGTTTGGACATTTACGATGTTGGTAGTTGATACAGTGTTTGATGGTCGTGCTGGTGAGATTCCTGTTGAACTGCAAATCATCCGCGTTACTCGATGCCGGGTATTTCTGGATGTCCTCTCCACCTTTTTTCATGGAACTAGGGCTTGAAGATGATGAGTTCGATGCCGTCCCATGACCAGAATCTGAGTTGACGACCAGGGCTCCTCCAACGTAGCCAGTTCCACTTAAGGGCTCTGTTTGGACCTCGGAGTTCACCGTCTCTCTGAGAGGTACTGTAGGAGGAGGTGGAGGGTGAGGAGGGCGCCCTCTGCGGGGCTGGTTGGAGTTCTGGAAGGGTGTGATAGGAGCATGGACCTGTGAGTGGAGCAGGCGTCTGTGGTCCACTGCTTGAATGTGTGAATGTGGGAGGATGTAGGCTGGTGCATCCATGTAGAGGGGGGAGGAGAAAGGAGGCATGGCCATGCCATAGCCTGAGAGGTTCAAGAAATAAAGACACAAAATGATGAAAACATGGAATAAATCATAAGTGTTTGACGGACAAAAAAAAAAAGCAGTGACAAAAAGAAGGACTCACCCATGCCTGGGAAGCCAGTGAAGGGATTACAGAAAAAGGGCATCGGCCACTGGTAGTGGAGAAGAGGCGGCACCGGGGGGTGCTGCAGGTAAAACATCGGGGGAGCAGGAACATGACCAGGTGGAGGTCCAGGATCCTGTCCTGCAGCGTGCAAGCCTGGGTCCTGGAGCCCTGTGTTTGTCATGGTTCCCACACGGTTTGGTCCTGGAAGAGTCATCATGAGCCAGAGTCTGGGACAGAAGTGAAGTGTTAGGAGTTTTATCTTTAGGAAGATGGACAGGGTGAGGATTGAGGTCCATAGAGGGACAACACGGACAGGAAGGCTGGAAGGAAAAGTTAGAGAAGACAGATTGAGATGGTTTGGACATGTTCACAGAAGAAGAATGATAATTAAGAATTTGATAATTAAATACTTTTTTTTTTTTTTTACACATTTTATTCAAATCCCTGACACCCACTGAAAACATGTCCACAACCCACTTTTGGGTTGCCATCCACCAGTTGAGAATCAATTCATCTTCACTTAATTTATCTGCGCAAAATCATTGCCTTTTTTTCTCCACAGCAAATGACATGAGATTCACAGACACGAACGGAAAATTAAACATGAACAAAACAAACACATGAAACAGGACACGTTCTTTCAGCTCCTTAACGATACTGACATTTATTAATTAATACAATCAAAACTCAACTGCACAAAACCTGAGTTTTTCGAGTCACTTTAGGCTCCGATACAAGCAGAAAAAAAAACAACAGTCCGTTAATGCGACACAACAGGATTGAAGAAAAGCTCACGTTACCTCGTCTGAACAGAAATGAGCGGAAAGAGACAGAAGAACGAGCCGAGTGGTTCAAGGTGCAGCGGATCAACGCAGCTGTGTTTAAGTAGCCGCTCAGAAGACAAACCTGTGTCGGTTGATTTGGAAGTTTGACGACATTTGTGTTGTGCAGATACGAACACTAGATGGAGCCCGAGTGCAGTCAGAGATGTATCATCTCTGCGATACAAAAAATTACACAATTTTACAGTGTATATTTCCATGACTAACTGTGACTGTCTCTCAGTACTGTGGCTCCTAAACCTTTCATAGAGCGCCCCCTTTAGAAAGGACTATTCAAGATCCTTCAAGTCACATATATATATAATTTAATGATCCTAAAACTAATGTGATACATTTACTGTATGTATCTTTTATGGAGGCAGAAAAAAAAAAATGAAATTAGGCTCCACGCCCCCCATGTTGGGAACCAAATGCTCTAAGAATATTTGTTGTGCAACATCTTGGAAGAGATAAATGTAAATTGGCCTAAAGGAGCTGTGCATGCCTTCATGTTGCCTTTCTATATTTCTTGAGGTGAACATGCAGTTGCCATGGTTACACTTATTATCAGGCCATGGTAACAATGGCATACGTGGCTGTATAGATGGGGGAGAGGAGGTTGTGTGGGAGAGCTGAGCCGTGCAGTGTTGAGAAGTTTCCCTCTGAGTCTCTGGGAGGTCTGACCTGAGCAGCTGGGAGTCCACCCTGATGATTGGGTGGACTCACACAGAAAACCTGTGTTTGTGTGTTTGTTTGTGTGATAAGCAGCACGCCTGTGGCCCCTGTTCATCGTGTCTGTGGCTCATCATTGATAAGAGTAAGAAGACCCCGCCGTGTTAACGGTGTTTACTCACTGCAGCTTCTTCAAGACTGTTCAATGAGTGCTTTTCACACAAAACTTTTATAATCTTTATTAAAACCAGTGTTCCAGGATAAAGACTTACTCAAGGCACCCTTATGTCAATACAATGAGAAGACAATTTCACAAGTAGATCACACAGCATAAAAGAACTGTAATAATAAAGTCATATAATATTTATAATATTACATAATATTACTGGCGACTGAAGATCTGTTCAGACTGACAGAACGTTGAAAATATCTGAACATCATCAAATTTACCAGATCTGGACTCGATCCCACAGCCATACTGTTTACCCTAAAATGACGGTGATATTTTGGTCTGTAGTTTTATACAAACTATTATAAAAGCAAGCACAATTTCATCCAAGAACTGCAGCCTCATCTCCTGACGGACAGACAAGGTTTCATTTGAAGGATGCGCGGACCTGGCGGCCTTTCAAAGGCTGAGGAGGCCGGTAGTTGTCCACCATGCAACAGGCAGCTTCTCCAGCTGGGGAGAAGAGGAGGCTGCGAAACTTGGCCATCTAAGGAGGAGGGAACAAAGCATTATGGGTTTTTCGTTGTCCTAGAGCACATTGCTTTGATTTTGCCAAACAATGTGAGGGATTAAACAGGTGTACATGATAGTGACAATCACTAGATGGCAGCATAGAAGCTCATTTATTAGTCGATTATAATAATCAAAGGGATTGTATGCAGAATGCTGATGCCAGCAACTCTTCAGTGGTTTGAACAGACAAACAAATAAATATCACCAGGCCTACATCTGTATGTTGTATTTGGAAAATGTCGGCAAAAAGTCAACATCTGAGATGAAGTCTCTGTTTGATGGGAGTTTCCTAATGTACTCTACCTGTACAGGGCTGACACTTATTGGTTCCCTCAGCACGATCCAGGTGACACTCTCCAGCAGAGGGGGAGTGGTCAGAGAGCCATCGTAGGTCCAGTAACTCAGAGAGCCTGGCAGGAGAGTCTTGGCATCAAAGTTGGCAAAAGTGCTCTGTGTTCCCTGCAGCAGAACGGAAGAGATAAGAGTTGTTTTATTCAAAATAATCGGACACATTCAGTCCAGTGAAGTGAGAACATTAGGTCGAACCTTGGTCTTGATGGACTCCAGTGCATCCAGCACCTTCTGGAGTCTGGGGTTGGCAGCACCGATCTGGAGTGGAACAGAACAGAAGAGTTCTTTATCACAGACGTCTGATGGAATTCTCATTTTCTGTAGAGTGTATCTAGAATACAATCTGATAAAACCCATTTCTCCTTGTATATACAGTACCATATATATATAAATATATATATATATGTATATATGTATTCTAAATTCTGATTCTGAGTCGTAGCAGCGTTTCATACATATGTAAATCAGCCTAAACTGAGCAGCAGCAACAGCTTCTCCAGGGTTGAAAAATACCTGCTCTATTATTTCACTCTCTGTTGTAACCTTGATAATGTGTTCCACAGATGCTTGTGTCAGCAGAGCTTTCCAAAAATAAAACTGCTGGAGTTACTGTTAAATGGACAAAGCTGGTTATTAGTCTGAGGCAAACCTTTTTACCAGTGAAGTTTTACAGCCATTTAACTGGTAATTGTTTCATATCCATCAATATGATATGCATATTAAAAAAAAAACTCAAAAATTGAGTTGGAAACAGTAAAACTCCAGGTTGAAGCCTTTATAAACTACATCTCTGTCTCTCATTGTGTTTATTCCAGGGCTTAAACACTGGAGACTGGTTTTACTGATGACTCACCTTGAGGAAGACTCCGACCACTGCAAGTCCATCTGGCTGGCTGGCAGCTTCTCCAAAGCTCGGGTACTTAGTGTTCCAGTGCACCAGGTGAAGCTGGATGTAGGAAAAAAGAAAAACATTTCTTCAAATCTTTGCAGAAATGTAGAGAACACAAGGATAGAATAGAAAAATTCATTTAAATGACACATAACACAGCTTTACGCTCTGACACTGTCAGAAATGATAACATCAGTTGCTAACAATTTGAGTAAACCGTTGCAAGTTACTATAGGTTATCAAAAAAAAAAGAAAATAATATAAATGAATAGAAAAATAATGGTCATTTGTGAAGTTAAATAATAATAGTAATACTCATCAATCATTCTTTTACCTCACAGGGGAACTTGACACCATTGACCGTGTGCTCAGAGCCTCTCTCATCGCTGGCCCCCCAGTGGAAATGAAACTGTTTGAGGCGGTACGTTCCAGAAATGGGTCCTCCAGTCAGGGCTGGTCAGGAGACAACGAGACAACAATCAACAAAACTGTGACAGGTACCAGCTGTTGATCCTTAATTAATAATAAGATTAATTTGCCTTGGAGAAGAAGATGTCAAGTGACAAAATTTAGTGTAAGTAGTCAACTTATACTAAATTAACCCTACTTCAAACACCCATAACAACAAGTATTAGATCAATATTTTGGGTGTTCATCTAAAGAAATGTGCTACCACCTTTTAAACAGAGGGTAGGAAGATATTATGGGGGTTTAATCTAAAATATGCTCCTACCTTTTAAACAGAGGGTAGGAAGTTTAGTTTAGTTTATTTAAAGGGGACAATGCGATTTAATAAAACACATGATTGCACATGGTTTAAAAAAGCCAGAATTAGCCAGAGGGCTGATTCTCATCTGTATCTTCCAAGGGTAGGAAGATATTATGGGTAGCAAAAAACGAAAGATATGGCTAAAAATGTTTTTGCTATGGGTAGGAAAATATTATGGGTACTCAATGGCACCTAAACTTTATGTTAACACACAGTCAGTCAGTGTCAATGCACCTGCCTAGACTGGGACACATCATGAAGGGCCTCATCCTGGTGATTAGCCCCAGGCCTCAGATAGTGTTAACCCGGCCCTGGCAGCAGTAGTATGAGAAGGGAGGAATGTGTTTTTTAAGAATGAAATGACAAGTGTTAGGTTTGTTGTATGTGCAGCTGATGGAGACACTGTCTGATGCTGACAGTGTTAAGAGTGTGAAGTGACTCTATCACACTCTCTCTTATCTGCTGCACACAGTACACACAGCACCAGGGTGGAGGCCCAAATAACACCTTCAGATAAGTCAGCACCAACTACTGCAGATATGAACAAATACAGCAGTAGAAAAAAAAGACAAACAAAGAGAATAAATGGAGCTCCTCTTACTGGAACTGTCCGTGTCGTCCAGAAAGTCCACCTGAAAAGAGTGTCCATTGTTGAGGATGCTGTTGGAGTTGGACGGGTCGTAGCTGAGTTTCAGTGGTTTCAGAGAGGAGTCGTACTGAGCATCTCTGGGTACGATGTTGATGGGCGACTGCCTGGGTCCATTGGCAACTGGATAATCGTCAGCCCATTTGTCAGGTCCTAAAATACATTATTTATACACAAAACAGGTTTTTCCTCTTGGATTATCATATAATAGGTTCAAAATTGAATGATCATTTCAAAATGCTGCAGAAATGTTTAAAACACTCACTGAATTAGTCAACAGGTTTGACTATTGGCCTTTACATTTTATTACTAGAATTTAAATTATCTTTAAATCCTTGAAGATCAATTATGTAACATTGATCAGTCTGTGATCATCAGCTTCCCGGTCAAAGTGTTGTTTACCGTCACTGTGAAGTTGTTTCTGTCAACCTTATTTCTCTGCTCAAAGGAAAACTGGCTAAGACCACACATTTTTACTTAATAAAACTCAAGGTGACCAGCATCAAACTGACACCTCCCTACCGTTATGAGCTCCGTATCCCCATCCGTGAGACATGGTTCTTGTGAATATTCTTCAACCTGAAGGGATTGGAAGATGAGTAATACGGTGATGATGATGACGTGCTGAGAGACAACCGCCAAAATGACACTTCTGATCTCTGACTGTCCTTCACAGCAGGGGGAGTGAGATGGTCTTATCAGAGCTGTGAAGGGTCCTCCTCCCACTCTGAATTCTCTGAATTTTTTCTGTCATTCATCTTTTTACTCATTATGATACAAACACAGTTCGCCGTGAAAGGCACAATGGAAGAATGGAAGGTTAATTAATTGAAAACGTTACTGTGGGAAAACCTAATAAATAAATGGGTCTGAGCCTGGAGGGTAGTTTGTGACCCTGTGATAAATGTCAAGATGTTGGTAGTAATTAATATAATTACACAATCATATAATACATATATGGATTTAATACTAAAAGATTTATTACACTTACTATTTATATATACTGTTATTGGCAAACATCACTGTGCTGATATTGGCATAATTACGTGATATTGGTCAACTTGTTATTAAGTTTTTCTCCAATAATGAAAGTCCAATAGCACGTCTGTTGTTGCACTGACCAGAAGTTGTACATAAAGTCTCACCTCGCATTGCATCAACAATCACACGCAGTTATAATGTTTGCACGCGTGTTTATTAGGCGATCTTATGTAATAAATAACTTAAGAGAAAAGTCTTGTGATAGACCTGCAGTACCATGCCGCACCAGTAGAGGCAGATGTGAGCTCAACAGGTGTTTGTAGGTAGAGATAAAGATGTCAATTGATTAGCCGGTTAGCCATATCTACTTGTTAAATGTTACGAAGGGATTTGTATTTCGGTTTTTTAAGAGTTTGGTCTAACAATATATTTAAATATATAAATACCAACTGTAAAAGTTAAAATGTCCATATGACG
This sequence comes from Paraplagusia blochii, assembly GCA_016785265.1. Taxonomy (NCBI): domain Eukaryota; kingdom Metazoa; phylum Chordata; class Actinopteri; order Pleuronectiformes; family Cynoglossidae; genus Paraplagusia; species Paraplagusia blochii. The sequence goes on along the minus strand of JAFBJS010007499.1, from coordinate 101,918 downwards.
TCTGTTGAGGCGCAGAGAATTTAGAAACCAACGTAAAATAAAGAGAGACGAAGTGAGTAAGGTTTCCATGGTTTCGATTTTTGAAGGTAAGATTATAGATGTTTTCCGTATTTTAAAAGTGGGAAAAAAATAACCCAGGTCTGTAATTAAATGTGCTTCACTTTCGTACAATTTAAAGGACCTTACAGACGCCATCTAAAAATAAAAATGTCATTCTTTCTGAACTCTTTGCTGCCACCGTGTGTCTTCAAGAGCTAAATTTACATGCTCTCAGACCGATAGCTGGATTTACACCGGGGCAACGCGAGGATTAAAAACAGTCCAATAATTGTCATGTTGGGTTACGAGATACAGAATAAGTAGAGAAAACTAGTAATAAATCTTAAATTGGCGATTTTATAGCAGCGCTAAAACATTAATAGTGTTGACTAATAACACTTCCGTTTAGACCTTCAAAATAAAATCCCTACCCTGTCCAGTTACATGAACGTCAAAGCAGGTTATATATCTTTTTCAAACATGGACTTTCTTTAATTTTTAAATCATGTTAAACAATTAAGTTATTTTCTATGGCGTTCATTCGTTTTTATTTTTGTAACAGCAGGAAGTAATTTGCATGTTACTCAGATTCCACTCCTCAGAAGAAGCTGTGGATATTGTTGTACACTGTTGGCATCCTATGGATTTTAACAATTAGTATATATATTCAAATCTTTATTGTTTAAGTTACAACAATAAGGTTTCCAAATTCCTAACGTTACCTTTTACATGGACATTTTATTTATGGAGCTAATTCACCCTCGTTTCCGGTTTTACAAGAATTTTGTGTGGTTAGCTTTTTGCCGCAGCCAAACGCCACTCAAAGCCCCCACAATTACACGCGCACACGCACGGAGGAATGCTCTCTCACACATTCGCACTCGCACTCCTCCAGTGATTGCTGTGAGCTCAGCGCGCCGCTTGCCGCCTCCTCCAGATCCGGACGTGCGTTTGGATGTAAGAGCAGCACGAAGCGGCAGCAGCAGCAGCAGCAGCGATGGAGTGAGAGAGAAGCCTCTACAGGTAAGCTGAGCCCGAACACAACCACTGCATGTTGTCTGGTGACTCAGAGCAGCAGGGACGCGCTGCTCTTTGTCACATCGTTAAACGCTCTCCACAGCTGCATTGACGCCTCCGCGGCAGAAGCTGCAGACGCGTCCGCGGCAATGAGTCGCATCCTGGCGCTGCTGCAGCTGTCTGTCTGTCAACTCCCTCCTGGATCCCCGTGGCCTCTGAGGATGCTGTAATGTCACGGAGGCAGTGACATAAAACATGGCGCGCAGTTTTGTGAAATACCTATGGAGACGTTCACCGGAGCGTGCACGCACAGGGAGCCGCGTATGGTCTAGGTATTTAAAGTTTGGTCATGAATATAAGCCGTGACGCTCGGACTTGTACCACGCAGCTAGCGCGCACTGATGCTCAGCCGCTGCCTCTGCGCGTGGGCGTGCGTCGAAACGCGTTGCCTGGTTTTCGCCCTGGCTGTGGCATCAGCACCGACTCCGGGTCCTGGTGTGGGCTTCAGTCTTAGCTCACTGGAAAGAATTAAAACAGTGGGATTTATCTTAATTCAACAGTGGATTCCTGACACCTCTGTGTGTGTGTTTTGACGTGATAGTTCTGAGAAGATACACAGGGACGGAGAGGCTGAGGGAGAGTCAGGTGGGTCGCCAGTGGGCTGCAGTCTGCGTCTTCCCAAACCGTCTGTGCCTGGCTGAGAAGTTGTGCGGCGCTCACGTCAGTTGTCGCCCGTGGCTGAGAATGAAAGCATACGGAGACCACGCATGTTTCTAATTCAAGACGACAGGGAGCTCATGGCGGGAGTGTGGGAAGAGCCTCAGCAGCAGAGAGGACATGAGAGAACCTTAACGGTGCAGCCTCAGTGAGTGTAATCCTCATCCTTCAGAAGTTCCTTCTTCAGGAGTTAACAAATGACGTGGGTGACACAGACATGTTGAGCTAGTTTACAACTTAATCACAACCCTCGTCAATTAGAGTAACTGGCTGTGGTTAGTTTCAGTCCTTCCCCCACTCTCTTTCATCTCTACCAGTTGAGATGATCTCCTGTTGGGACATTTAGAGGTATTTGTGGAAGGCATTTAAAAAAACCATCCTATTTATCCTATTGTGCCAAAATAATCAGATAAGTTGAACTTCATTCAGCTCAGTCAGAATTACTCTCAAAGCTGTTGTAACAGATGAATGCAAAATAATACACAGACTTTTTTTAGTTCATAAATCCATAAAATGTTCATCTTCAGTGAGTTTAACAGTCGTGAGATTTTGATGAAATTCATACTCAGTTTGTCATGATCTGAATCGGTCTGTTCACCCCAGCCTTGAGTTTTAAATCTGTTACTTAAACGCACCATTACATTTAAGCGCAGTACTTATGAAACGCAGTATGGCCCAGTATTACTCCAGGAGGCCCCTGACAACAGTAACTTGTAATGGTTGGACAGTTCATCAAGCAGTGAAGCTACGTAGCTCACAGTTGTAATTTAACATTTTGACAGATTTGTGAACACTGTTCAAGGTCAGTAAACATAACCAGAATCCACACATAGGCCACGCTGCGTTATGTAGATTTATGAAAATTATGTTTAAGGTTTTCAAGTGTGTCTTAAATTGTATCTGGTGAAAGGGAGGTTCACAGTGTAAGAGTGATTAGTGCACGTGCCTTACAGTCAGGAGGTCACTGGTTTGATTTGCAGTTGTCAAACTTTTATCACAGTTTTTGGTAAGTTGGACTCTTAAATGGCCTTCTGGTGTAACAGTGAGGGGAACTGGTTGTTTATCTCGTCATGTTTTCCTCTCCTAGTCTGAAGACATATTCAGGGTGTATCTTCATGGCCTGATTGACATCCAAACTAGGATTAGAAAAGATTCGATGAAGGAAAAGAGTGTGTGGGGCTTAAATAAGAGATGGACCGATGGAAACTGCGGTTGAAGACCTAGTTAGTAACACTAGCATCCTATAACAGGAAAGGAGGATGTTCAAGTGCTGACAGGGGAAATTCTAATTTAATCAGTGGCTGTGAAACAGGAAGAATTAATTATGAAGTGATTGGACTCTGAACTAGAAAAATAGTTTGAAATTAAACTTAAATCGTCCTCTTAGTTGGACACCAAGCTGTTCTTCAGTATCACATCTGTCTTACGTTAAATACCAAGGTATGTATTCATGGTGTTTGGGAGTTTTTTCTGTCTTGTTGTAGTCAGGTGAGGTCAACTGGTTGACAGAAAATGTGGAGGACAACGTTTGTGCCATTAGATCCATGTCACTGTGTCCCAGTCACAGTGAAAGAAACAGACACGATCCCTTTTTTAACAAGTCTCAGAGGACAGGGAGACTTTTTGTTAAGCAGAAGTGAAGAGTCACCTTCAGATGGAACTCAGTTCTGTCACAGCTGAGTGACTCTTCGGCCCTGGGTAATGCTGAAAGTGGTCCCTGAGTGTCCCTGCTCACAGTATTTCTAGTTTTATTAAACGCATTTTCCCATGTTAGATTTGATATAACCTCATGTTCTATTTATACAACGGTGTTTTCCCAGGGTTACTTTCATAAACAAAGAAAACACAAATTTCAATGTTACTTATGATACACTGAAATATTGCAGTATTTGGTTTTTACAATTTTTGGTTTTTACAATTTCAGAATATGATTTTTCAATTTTCAATTTAATTAACTTATGCTTTATTTCTCTAATAATTACCAACAGGACATAATTTATTGAAAACTAAAAAGAAACCTTTTTACTTTGGATTTCACAAATCTGATTTCTTCAGATTAGGTAACGAAATGTTTTGTTTGATAAGACTGGTCTCTGGGTGAAGTTGAACATCTAGTCGTCTTGTTAAGGATGCAATCGTACTATTTCAGGAAACCTAAGGGGCCATTTTACTGCTTCCTGTGTGTGACACAGGCTAATGAGCCATAGAGTCAAACTAGAGAGAAAGACACAGAATACAACCACTTACATGTTCTGTTTGATTTAGTATTTCTCTAATTTATCAGACCCCAAAATAGTGCGCAACATCTATAATTGAATATGTTCCCTTCTCATGTGGAACATTCTCCGGTTCTCTACAGCAGAGTAGCTAAAAGAAGGGCACCAGGGTGGTCCAAGAAGGCCGTGGAAATGGTGAAAAGGCAGAAATATAATATGCAAGTGTTTCTGCTGAGCTGCACAACCTAGGGTTAAAAATATTTACATGGAGTTCTTTAACCCAGTTTTATTCAGACCTAGGTGTTATACCTGGGTGATACCAAACCAAGAACTGCGTGATTTGGTTTAGTTTAGAGATTAACAAAAAATACATTTGTACAATTGTCCTTCCTTAAAAAAAGCTTTCAGGTCCATGTGACCAACCAACCAAAGAAGAGTGGACAGTTGCTGAGCCTAAATATTTCAGTAGCTTCAGCCATTCGGTCAAACTAGAGAAACAACACACTAGGGGTGTCACGGCATCTGTATTCATCCGGAAGCGCCGTGGTTCTGCTCATGCAGTCACCAGCAAGTAAGGCTGAGTGGAAAAGTAGAATTGGTGATGGCAGTTCCAACTCTGTAGACCAGGAGACTGTAATGATCTGGAGTAGGAAAAAAACCTAAAACAGTTTCAATGTTCAGGAGTTGTTAGATGTGAGATATAGTAGCAGTTATTAATATAAGTAGTGATGAACCGGTGGATCACGACCCAAAAGTTATTATAACTATAATTTTTGGCCTTTTTTTTCTCTCTTACTCAAACGAGCTGCGACGTGTGAACCATGACACCCCGACTGCACACTGAATATTTTGCAAAATTGATATCTTTAGACTCAGGTTTATTTATGTGTTTCTCTGTTGAGAAGTATGTCATTTCAAATATGCCAAAGAACTCTAGGACTATGTTTTTTCCTCTTATCTGTGGGAGCTCACAGTGAGGGTGGAGGTGACGGTTTCTGCCTCTCTCTCCCTCTCTCTCCCACTCTAACTGTCATGTGCATGTAACACCGTGCTCTTTCTCCCTCGCATGTGCTTTCCTGCTTGCTCCAGATTCAGGGATATCTTATTTAATTTTCAGTCATCAGGGAGTTACTGTCAGTCTGCAGGAAACTCCCGGAACTTCCAGGAGACCTGGGATCTCTGCTAACGCACTAAGTAGGGCACAGTATATCATGGGGATATCCCAGCCTGAATGAATTATTGTGCTGTATGACAATAAACCTCCTTCTTGCTTCTACTGTTCTTTTTTCACCTGGTCTCCTTGAACATTCTTAAATTTCTTTAAATTATTTTACTAAGAGGAATTAATATTTAATGTTAAAAATACTAACAGACTTACAGAAAGGAAGAGTAAAAAGGAGCCAGAAAAGAATAATTGAAATCTTCATAAAATAAAGAAAAGGCCAGAATTTTGCTTTGATAATGAACCACACCAAATACTCAGGGGTAGAAAGTTTGGCGACAGCACAAAGAAAACAAATACACTAGAACAACACACATGGAGAACGTCGATCTCTTTAGCAGTAAACACTCGGCAGAGTTAAAAGATTTTGACTTTCTTCTCTGAGGATACAGAGGATTGACTACAGACTCGGCTGAGGATTTTAGAAGCATCTACAAACAAATCTCACTCAGTAAAATATCCCAACCAAAGCAGTTCAAATACACAGTGTTTTGCTGAAGGACATTGAACATCTGTTGGTGAAGGGTATAGGAGAAGATGATGAGCTTAACTCAGACAGGAAGCTGAATTCTGCTTCTCCACAGGAGCTGGCACACAGCGCTGCTGCAGAAGTACTGTGATGTACCTGTGTGCGTGCTGGTTATTATTTTTTTTAGCACATAGAAAGTGTGCCAAATGACAGTTGCTGTGGTTACTGTAATTCTAAGGCTGTACCGGACCCGCTTACTGCAGACGGCATGTCTGTTAAGCTCTAAAGCTACAACACAGATATTTCCAACCTAGTCTAATGCCATGTCAGGATGGAAAGTTCTGTTGTTCTCTGGCCTAATCCTGAGAGTTTGAGTGTGGCACAAAAACAGGCACAAAACCTTGGGGGAAGGACGAGAGCTATGGGATAATTTGGTGGATAAATTCAGCCCTTGTTGAAGTTTGTTGGATGCTGAAGTTTTTTTTTTTCATTTATTAATTTAATTTATTAATTTAGTCCACAGTCAGTTGGTCTGTTGATAGTGTAATATTTGCTAAATTGGCTCAAATCTTCTTTTGTATTGACTACAAAATGATCTGCATGAGAAGCTACCATCGTTACTGTGTTTTATTTTCGTATCTTGCAACATCTATTTTCAACATCTACACTTTCAAACTAAGTAGAAGTCATTTTTAAAGTTAAGCTCCTGAAGTGACTACTCATAATATACATATATAGGGGAAGCATGGAGACTGATTGAAGCCTGCACCAGTCTGTGTCGTCTAGTAAATTTAAATCCCTCTTATTACCACATGAGAAGGATCACAGAAATAGACTGGCAGGAACAGCGAAGGTGACAGAACAGCGTGAGGTGGCCAACCTGCTGCTGCTGCGAGAGCTTTAAAATATCTTAGCGGAAACACTGGGATCTGTTCCCAGAGAAAAAAAAACCTATATAATTAGCTAATTTACATACATCACATCAACCCTGCCTTCACATGGTCAGGAGTTTACCCTCCGTCCTCTGCTGTCTGTATCGTGCTCTGCTGACTAAATGAGAAGGCAGCGATGATGCTGTTGTTCTGAAGCTTACGTAACGCTGTGTTCACGCGCTAAACCTCCCAACTCTGAGCATCATTTTTAGACGCTGAAGAGAAGAGACAGGAAGATGGAGAAAGAGAGTTGTAACCGCAGTGAAATAATGACTTTTGACAACAGGTTTAAAAGAACCATATCATCCTGAGTGAAGCCAAGAGGTGAAAATGTAAAACCACTGTCTGTGCTGTGATCCCACCATCACAAAACAGCGCTGTGCTCGATTTGACACATGTCCTCCATTCATCTTGTATATTCTTCTTTCTAATGAGCATGTTTCCAAGCAACAGCGACATCAGGTTAGAGGCAGAGGAAAGAAGTCCGGCTCCTCCTGACATTTCCCATCATTAGCTGTGGAAGGAAGTGGTCAAGAAATTAATGTGGAACATAGGAACTACAAATGTCTTATTTGTGGAATGTTATGCATATCACATCCTGGCAGCCCCTCTTCCTCACTCCCTCCCACCCATATCTCTCCTCTTTCTATGATTATATCATATCTGTTTGTCAGTAACTGGTAGCAGCTCAAAAAGACGTTTGGACATTGTGTAAAAGATTAAAACAAAACACTTTCAAATATGTGTTTTTTTTTTTTTAATGACCCTATTTGTGTGTTTTTCTTAGAGAGTTCCTGTGAGACTAGTTTCACTGGGATGACAATCCCATCGAGTGAGCGAAACTCAGTGAAAATGGGGATCTAAGAGAGGTGAGTCAATTATACTAGTGTGTGACACTATCATTCCGGGTTCATCCGTCTTTCCTCATTCATTCATGGGATGTAAATTACATGTAAATAGCTAGGACAAGCAAGTTTTCCCTTGTGCTTGGGTGTGAGGTTACAACAGGAACGCTGGCATATTTTTCTGTTTTCTTTTACTCCCGTAAAGCTGACGCGGGCAAACTACGAGATAAATGGCGTTTAAAGTAATGTATAATAATATAATGCTCAATTTCTAATAGCCTTTCTGACGTCATCTACTGGGGAACTGCAGGCATTGCAGGAAAATTGCAGAAGTGTAATGATATCACAAATAAATAATTCCATTTGCACAATGCCGCATGTGAAATTGTGAAATTTACCTGCAAACAATGACAGTGCACTAGTGAAATGTTTAACTGCCTGTACAGTTGGATCCTTGTCACGATTGGTCATGACTCATGGTCATGTGCCTCCTGATGGTTGATTGACCGTCCCTACATCAAGAATTTGCAAATCTGAAGTGAAGCAGCCAGTGAGGAAGTAAAGCAGGAGAGGAAAGGTGTTAAAGATATGATTCATGCTTCTTTTCCAGTCAGCTGGTCCTTTTGGTCCCCAGCTCTTTCACACATCCCACCACTGAGCTGTTCCCTGCTATGTGGCTGATTATTGTGGGCTTCATACGGAGCCGCAAACACAGGATTATATTTCTAACAAAACAGAGAGAGATGGAGACTCAGAGAGAGGTCTGAGCTGGAGGAGAGCAGGTATGGAGAGAGAGAGACAGAGAAAAAGAAAGAGAGAGAGACGCAGGTTAAGTCCATACTCCTCTCTTTTCAACCCTGCTCTAAAAGCTGTGTTGAATCATAGTCAGTGGGCGAAAGGAAGAGCGAAAAAAAAAAATCCAAAGATATTCTGACGTACATCTCAAATCGATTGTGGATGTGAGTAAAATAAACAGGAAAAAGACATTGTTGTATAGAAACAATTCTCTCTCCTCATTTGTCAGATTCTTCTCCTATGTCACATTTACACCAATGAAATAAAACTGACTAATTAATTAAGAAAATCAAATCGCAATTGTTTACCTCGACCGTCAGTGACTACCTTCGAAAAAAACGACCTTAACAGAGTCAGGTCCAAGTGGAACGTCAGCAGAAGAAGTGCTGTGAAAGCAGAGGTGGATGTTTCCAGAGGCGGTGTATTAGTTCATCTAAAGTCTTCAGGTCATTTCATAAAGTTCTTTTGTGTGATTTTTCACCGGGCAAAGGAGACAAGAATACTGATGGACGTAGCTGACACTCGGACTGTCGTACAGCAACGTCTGTAATGATTTCACTGAAGTGTTCACGTGAATCACTTCCTCCTCTGAGTCATCTTAGTGTATTTTTAGACAAAGTAGTGTGAGTCTGAGTGCAGGCTCGCTGGTGAAACACAACTGAGGGACTTCCTGTAGGTTTTCTCTTACTTTTTTCATTAGAATTGGTAAAATATTGATGTGTTTGAATCCCTGGCGGTGATTGATGTCTTTCTGTTCAGTTTTCCGGTTCATGGTAAATGCTGTGAGTTGTAACTTTGTTTCAATTGTCTGTAATCACCATTCATATAAAGTGCAGGGTGGAAATAATTGTCACTTGAGCAAAAACTCTCACCCAATGATAGAATCTTGATTCAGCGACACTGAAAAAGGATTGAATTTGACTAAATATTCAATTATGAAATGCTTCTTAAATAGTAGCGTGCTCTTGAACACCTTTTTCGTGAGGACACCCTGATATTTTTGTGTTTTTAAATAGCAAAACTCAGAAAGCATGCCAATACAGTCTGCCAGTTTACATTCAAATGCTTCAAGTGTCCAAGTCAAACCTTTTATCTGAATTGCTGCGTTGCTCCTTCCTCACTGTTTATCTCACTCCTCTGACCTCCTGTCTTCCAGAGTCTGGAACTCTCATCTCAGGGACAGACATCCCTTGCCAACCGTCTGCCTGCCAGGCATTACTAATTCATATCATACTTCTTACCACCTGCCCCGCCCCAGCCCCCCCCACAACTTCTTCCTCATCATGAAGGGCCTATCCAACAGCCGAAGTCACCATCACCTGGTTTCCTACGAACCTTCATATGATCATCTAGGTCACCATGTTGACCATAAGCCATATATGATCAGTCAGATGGACATGCCTGTGCCCATTCCTATCCCACATCCAACAGAGCTGTCGTACTACAATGCCCAACATACCTCGCACCCCTCCGAGAGCAACAGCATCGTCCCATACGGAACCTTCCCCAGGAGGTGTCACTCAACCTCCTCGTCTCACTATCCTGAGGTAAAGGATGAGTGTATGGCCGTGGTACCATATGTAAAAGGAGGAGGAGGAGGAGAAAGAGGAAGAGCTGGTGGGGGCTATGAAAGTAAAATGCGGGGATCAGCCCACTTTGTGGACCCGTTTGAGCATCAGCCTTCATTTTCCAGAGACGGGTACCACACACTGCAGTACAAACGAGGAGTGATGGCCCACAGTGGGGGGATGGGGGCCAACAACAATGACAGCCCGGGGAGAATTCGCCATTTGGTCCACTCAGTACAGAAACTTTTCACCAAGTCACATTCACTGGAGGGCCCACACCACATTCAGTCCTCTAAGAGTGTCACTAATGAGAGCATTAATGGTGTGGGCGGTGGTGGTGGTGGTTCAAGGGCCAGTCCAGAAGGTGAAACTCCGGTGGGAGTGCGCCATCGGAAGCGCAGCAAGAGCCGCGAGCGGTGTCGCTCCGCCGAGCCCAAGCATCGCAGCCACCATCACCACCAGCTCCACGGCATTGCATCTGCTCCAGGTTCGGGATATTGGAGCTCAGATGACAACCTAGAGCGAGAGCTGTATCTCTACCACCCTCACTACCACCATCCTCCACCTTCACCCACACCCTCCATTTCCCCCTCACCTATCGCCATGACGATGGGCCGGTACCCTTCAAACAACCCCGACAGGTTTCCCCAGACCCCCCTGCCCGGTCTCTCCTCCTCTCAGTCCCAACAGTATTTCATGCTCGATCCTTACGGCACACTCAGCGAACACATACACACTCACCATGGTCACTCACACCACCATTCTGCACTCGAAGCCTCCAGGAGCAACAGCGATGTGAAGTATGCAGCTCCGTCAGCTCGTGCTCCAGTTAGTGGTAGCAGCAATAACAACAGTGGCGGTGTCGGTGGAGGAAGTGGCCCCCTGCTGCCACTGGGCCTTGTGGATGCGCCTCTCGTGAAGAAAGGGGCCTGGTCATCTAGCCTTACGGTGAGCAGGGCCCGAGAGGTCTACACCAACACCAGCAGCCACAACCAGCCACGATCCAGTGCTACGTCCGGTAACCTAAACCTAGATAGAGCTCTAGTCTTATCTAAGGCCAGTCAGCAGCAGGAGCCCTCATGCCATTTCTTACAGGTAAATAATTCCTCCTCCAATCTCACCCCAAACCAGTTAATTTACCACCACCCCTTATTCCCACCTCCCCTTATTAATTCTTTTCTCTCCACAACTTCCTTTTTTTTCACCAATGTTTCCACTAACACAGTAGTTTTCTGACATGTGAGACAAAAAGATTTCAGTTCTGCCAAACACTTTTTTGTTGGTTCACAGCTGTTCAATCGGAAACTGATCTTGGTATTGTTTTTTAAAAGATGCTTAAGTATAGTCGGAGAAAGTCGAAACTTTCCTAGACGGATACTTTTGAAAGGCACGTAAGGAGACCCGTCTCCTTTTACATTCAATACATCCAGTCAGAAATGAATGGGTTTGATATTTAATAAATATCTTTTACATTTTCCTGTGTCAACTCTCAGCTCTGCAAAGATATTTGGTTATTTTTAGACTGGGTAAATATAAGAAAGCTACAGTTTTTCAAACCTAAAGTGTTTGGTTGAATTGAAACATTTTCATAAATGAAGAAAAGAATGGATGTCAGTGTCTGAGGCTGTAGACAAACTACTAAGTTTTTATAATGACTAATAATATATAGTTTTATCAACTTTTACATTCACATGTAGTTGCTTCTCTATTAGGTCTTATTAGGTTGCACATTAAAATTGTTATTTAAGTAAAGAACACATATAAACCTGTACATGCACATATAGGACATATAACATATACAACTGTATAAGTTAAATGTTAGTGAATGGGAACTCTGTGCTGTGGACCAGCCTGTAGTTTGTCTTCAGCCTCAGAGGGGACATCACTTCACACCACCAGTCTTTTACTCTGAGGAAACTCACTGCCACTTCCCCCTCACATACCCTCCCTTTTTTAACGACCCCCACCCCACCCCTTTTTTACTCCTCTCTTTTCCACTCACCCAAAAACCCAGCCAGGCTTCTAACCCACACCCCTTCCTCCACCCACCAACTCATCCCCACTTCCCTAAACTACATCTTGGTTTGGACAGCCTCCCTCTGCCTTGTCCTCTTCCTCCTCTGCACTCCTTTTGAGTTGATGAGAGAAGTAAGTGCAGAGTCAGTAGCAGCCTTACTCTCTGACCACTAGGTAACAACACATACTCATGACCACACAACATTTTCTTTTCTTTTTAGAGATCATTAATGTGCTTATGTGCCAGTTATCATACATCACTCATCCAGCAGAGGTCTCCCAGTACCTGTTTCCAGGTCCTGAGTCAGTGGGTACCAAGAATGAACAACCAATGATGTTTGATATTGAATTTTTGCCATTAATTGTTATTGTCCAAACTCTTACTTTCGGATTCTGATATTAAGTGATACCAATCCAGGCCTGTTGATATTTACCTGTATTAACCACTGTATTGTATCACTGTATCAGTTTGATTAAATGAGCTGTAATGCTGCCATCTAGTGACTATGACTTATTTAGACAGCTGTAAAATACAGGCGTGTGTTATGTTAACGGTTTTCATTATTCAAGGAACAACCAATAAATATTACATAATATGCTAATATTGGCCAGGATTATTCGCCAGCCGATAATAACAACATAATATTTTTATTATTGTGAGAGATGGTCTGTATAAATACAACAGACACAAATATTAATAGAACTTTATTAATCCCTCGTGAGTATCCTTTGAGAAATTTTGGTTCCACTGGGGCTCGAACCCAGGACCTTCTGCGCGTAAAGCAGACGTGATAAACACTACGCTATGTAACTGTGGATTTTAGATAAAATAGATTTTATACATTTTAACTATATTTTCTCCATGAAACAAGATTCTATGGATCTACAGTGACAAGCAAAACAAAATTGCTTTGGGAAGGACTGGACTATAAATCAAACCTCACCAGACACTGCCCCCCCGCCCGCACCCCCCAGTCAGTTTAAACAGTGCCGTTGCAGAGAAACAGGTTCAGTGAACCCACTGACTCAGAACAACGGTGACTTCTGTGTTCGTACCCGTTTTATTCATTCCCATGTCTGTCATGTTATTTTTTTTTGTCCTGTTGTGTTTTGGTTGGAGACCTCTGCAACAGACAGTATATAAGAAGGAGCTGAAGTCAAGGAAACAGAACAGAGTGAATATTTGTCCACTGGGCTGAAAACAAAAACAATAATAGACTCAGCTCTGTGATTCTTATATACCGTCCTTCATCTCTCCCTCTAATGCTTTTGTCCTGTTCTGCTGTGTTGTCGACGTCTGAGAGACCTGGGGAGGTTTTTAACTCCTCTGTTTTTATTAAAACTAAGGACAGTTCACTCCAAGTCTGCAGCCGTAACAACTAAGCAATCCTCTCAGTACTGAAGTTTTACAGCCCTGTAAAAAGTATAATAACAATAGTTTAAAATGTTTTATAGACATTAACTTCTCAGAGATCTTCAGTTTTATTATTGGTTTTATTGGCTACTACTACACAGTATTGACGTGTCATCTGCACCAACGACATTGACAGTTTAATTATTTTCTTTTTTTAGGTTTGTAAAAAGTTCAGTTTTGAGTGTATTTTCTTTAGTCTTCAAGTAAGTACCAATTGGTCCGACGTGTCTAGTCGTCACTTTTCTACTGCGACTGACGCATTTCGTTTCGGAGGAATTTACCCTCTGAACGAATATTTTCAGTGCTGCAGACCTTGACAGCCCAAACCTGCTGAAGTACAATACGTAATCTGTCGAGGAAAATGGTTGCCGTGAGTGCGTGTGATAGAAGGTAAAAATTCTCACACGGATTCCAGAGAAAGGTTATGTTGGAACAAATCAGAGTGCTGTGCAAGGATAATGATTTCTATCGTTGGGCCGGGGTAAGCGTTTTCACAGGGATGTTTTGATTACCAGACCAAATAAGCAGAGCGAAGTAGAGGAAGCAATGATGCACTTTTGTTCAGCCATTACGGTGGAAGTGAGGCCTGTGCGTGGGCGAGACGATCTACTGATGCTTCTGCAGCTGGTCCTCTCCCCGCATTCTCTTTTTATAGCCAAACTGCTCATTTGTGTCTCTTTGACGTCACAGACACACACACACACAGACACACAGACACACACACGTACACAAAAGAGCCCAGTTCAGCCTCAGCCCTTCGATGATTCATATATAATTAGTCAGACTAGCAGTGCTATTCTCCTGCTGTCTTTCTCTGTTACTGTCTGTCAAATTGTCACACTGCCTCCTGTTTGAAGGAAGTGGAAGCCGCACACACACATCACTCACTGCTGCTGGTATAATTATTCCTCAAAGGTGTAACTAATTAAAGCTAATGAGCTGTTGGGTCTTGTACGTTCAGACAGGCCAAGATTATAAGGTGCAGATAGTGACACGACACTGAGGGCTCATCGCAGATTATCACATGTGTGGAACGTTAGTGGAGTCTGTGGTTATTATTGTTACATAGTTTAGACCCAGTTATTAAATCTAACCATCTGTGACACATTTCATGTTTTGTTAACATGCAGGAGGTTACGTGGAGAAGTTGGAAAATAGTAAAATTGTTTAGGACACCTGTCAGGGAGGTGGAGAGAGCAGAGAGTCCTGGGTTCATTTCATGCTTGATTGTTAGTCTCTTCTAAGTCGCTTTGGATAAAAACATCTGCTTTAATGTTGATGTTAATATAAGATATTGACCAAACTGATTAGTTTTACTAATTGGTTAATTACAGGGCAGTAAAACACGTTATTTTATTATGTATATTACTGAAGCAGCAATACTGAAATCCTGCTTTACTGTAATCCTGGATTTCATAATCATGAAAAAAAAGTCCAGGAAAAATACACAATACACATCAATATTTTTGACTGAAAATTATGCTTCTTAGATTTCAAAAGATTTTAGTCATGACAAGATGACTTTTAAACAAACTTTCACGGTTTCTTTCTAAACTTAGATCCTCGTCCTTGAGGATCATAATCAGTCTGTAGTCCTTGATAATTAATTTGACAATTATGTCAGTCAGCTTGTCAGCCGTGAGCTCACTTCCCGCCCTGTGGCTTTAGTGATGTTCAACAAACGCACTCTTGGCACAGAGATTGTCATTTCCATATTTTTAGAGATTTTTTTTCCCCCATGACTTGAGACCAATGGACTGTTTGGACTTCATTAAAACTGTTACAAATACATGTAAAACAGCAAAGACAGACACATGTAGAAGTATCCACACACACTAGCTGACACACTCCAGTAAATGAAGATGTCTTATTAACCAAAATGAAATTGTGAAGTGACCTACACATAGGATTCACGTTAATTAGCAGACAGACTGAGCTGCAGCTGCTTGTGTCTTATCTGTGTGCTGATTCTTTTTTGTTGTGTTCTATGTTCATTTGTCTTGACGTCATGCTCCATTAAGATGATGTCGTGCCTGAGGCTTAGACAACTGCGGTGTAAAAATCTCCGTGTGACGTTCCTTTCTCTCTTTCTCTCCGATCTTGAACTACTATCAGGTACCTCAGGATGAGTGGAGCGGCTTCTCCCTTCTGGGGAAGGAGGAAGACATCCCCTGTCGGAGGATGAGAAGCGGCAGCTACGTCAAAGCCATGGCTGAAGATGACAGCGGGGACTCTGATTCGGGGAGTCCCAAGCCTTCTCCCAAGATCCAGGCTCGTCGAGCCAGCTACCTGAAGGCAACACAGCCGTCACTGACTGAGATGACAACGCTACAGTAAGAAACACTCCATCTGTCTTTACACGATACAAACACAAACTGTGAAAGTGCATTTACACTACTGTTTTTTGAACATCTATATTTAAGTTATTATATATTTTAAGGATGTTTTCAGCCTGATATTTACATAGTTATGTAATATCAGTAAGAATGATTCCCTTTGATGCAGAAAATCTAGAATCATATCTAATTTTTGGAGGCAAAAGGCTACATACACTACTATCATTTGGTATTGGACTCAAACATTTGAATAATATTGACAAAATCAGAGAGTAGTTGTTATTCTCTCCAGAGCAAGAGTGAGATTTGACATGGAAAATTGATTACAAATAAATCTTTGAATATTTTGTGTATAGCAAAGTAGCAGATCTACTGTGGAATAGTTATTGTAGTACAATTCATTTATTTTAATATTTGCAGTGGGGACTTTAAAATAATCTTATATCATTGGCTGTTAACTTACTGAGGAGACTTTGGTCTGATTGTTCCCTTCTCTTAGTCCTTAAGGAAACATGGTTCACTGTCATAATAGAAAGAACATGGACAATGTCAAACCAACAGGACACTAACGTTGGTCTGTCTGTCCGATCTCTAAGGATTTCCACAGAGCACTCTCCTAAACTTCAGATCCGCAGCCACAGCTACCTGCGGGCCGTGAGTGAGGTTTCCATCAATAGAAGCCTGGACAAGTTGGACCCCAAAACCCTGCTGGACCCCAAAATGCTGCTGTCTTCACCCCAGTACCGGTCTCGGAATGAGAGCTACATGAGAGCCATGAGCACCATCAGTCAGGTGGGACCACAGACACAGAATGATCACAGACTGTTGGAGACAAAACCTTGATACGTGACTAATACCTTCATAACCTCCTGCCTCCAACAGATGAGTGAGGTGGAGCTGAACGGTCAGATCGAGCAGGTGTGTGAGCAGGTCTACAGTGCCATGAAGTCTCAGGCCATGGAGTCGGCCATGGACACCATGGACAACATGGACACCTTGCCAATGCCCGGATGCTTCCGTATGAGGAGTCACAGCTACGTCAGAGCCATCGACCAAGGCTGCGCAGGGGAGGACGAGGAGGAAGGAGGACGTCCACTGCTCATACTGCCGTCCTCACCCCCACGGACTCCCACCACCGTCAGGACCATACAGAGCAGTACAGGTATGGACGTCTTTTCTCTACTTACCATCATGTGTTAGTTGTTTTTCGTTGGTAACATTTTCCATGATGTCGTTGAACTGATCATAATTAGATAACAGTATGTGCAGGTTACCATCCTTTCCTGTAGGGGGTGCTTCAACACCTTTAAAAGCCCTAATACTATATCAGTGATACTGCTCACATCATTTTGGTTTTAGTGTCATTGTTCCATTCTTATTCCACACTACTGCCACCTCCTGGTGAATATTTTATACTGGGGGGTTTCCTATTTTTAACCAAATAACATTATTTTCTAGTGTGATGCACAGCCAAATAACATTATTATTTTCTATTCTGCATTTCTATTTTTTTCTCTCCTTTGCAGTTTCATCCTGCATCACAACATATAAGAAAACCCCTCCACCAGTGCCACCACGAACCACCACCTGCTCTACTGCATCCAAGCCTTACATCTCCATCACAGCACAGAGCAGCACAGAGTCAGCACAGGTAGTTAAATAAAGAGACGTGTAGATCTAGGTGATTCTAGGACTTTGGGTAAAAAAAAAAAAAAAAGTTTATTCAACAATGTCTGATTCCGATATAATTTATATAGGCCCGATTAGCTGTACAAATCACTCTATGGAACTTTCTGGCACTTGTATCCTGCATAATGAGTGTAGATGTGAGCTGCAATGCTGCCATCTAGTGACTCACATTAATACACAACAGTTTATTTGCAAAACTGTTATAGGGCACGTATGATTTGATAACAGTTTTTGTTTTTGTAATAACAGTATAATGAAGTTTGGTCATGACAGTGTGTATAAAATCTGACTTTTCTTGTTGGGGCCCAAACAGGATGCATACATGGAGGAGGAAGGACACAGAGGTGACATAGCCATCCATTCAGGACTCAGTAACTCCACAGAAAGCATTGACAGCATGAAGGCCTTGACTGCTGCTATAGAAGCTGCCAATGCACAGGTCAGTCTTTTTTTACTTTTCATTCCTCCGTATGTTGTACGAGAAAACCACCAACTGACCTGTCTGCTAGGCTGCCTACGAAGTGGGAAAGTAACATTGTTTAAATGTCTGTATGGTTAGGTGGGTTTGATGATTTAGCATCACCAAAAATTACTTTTATGAACAGAATACACTGATGAAGCCAAATTTGAAGTTTGAACTGTGAGCAGTCATAAAACACTGACCCAATTTTAGAAATCTGTTAAAATATTTAAACCTTGGAAAGCAGCTGAGACATGTTTTGATGTCTACCTAAAAAGAGGATATGTTGAGAAAAACATTTTCAGAAATAAAGATCATTTTTTAGAAATTTTCACTTGTGAAAACCTGTTTTTATGGATGTACCTTTACAATCCATGTACAGGTCCACGGACCGGCGAGTCAGCATGTCAGCAACAGCACCATGACAGTCAACCCTCCCAACTCCACCATCATGGGCAGGGGGGGACATAATGAAGACCACCAGGACAACTACAGGAAGGAAGTGTTCAGGAAGGGAAAATGTCTGTCCATAGGCATCCAGGTACACGGAGTGAAGGAGGAAATAATTAGTACTTTCCTGCCTGTAAATTATAGACCTCTAATGTCCAGGTCTAAATATGTGCTGAGAGGAACACAGAGGAACACAGAGGAACACCGTCTGAGGTGGAAAAAGAGCTGCAGTCGCTCTCACATATCCATGTCACTTAGTTGAAGTGTGTTCTTTGACCTTCAAATTTAGAACATCATGTCTGGTATTCTCCACTCTGGCTTTTATACAAATACTTTTCTCAAGTAGATCTGAAGGACGCAAAGCCATTCATAAAACATAACACCCTGTTGGATCTTTATCTCTGTTTAGAACAGAATAGAGATGTGTTCTGATGGTCTCTCCCAGGTTGATGGACCAGAGGAAATCCTGGATCCAGAAGATCCATCCAAGTTCACATCTGTTGGGGTTCAAGTGGAGGACGCCAGAGGGTAAGAATCACACAAAGTAAAATGGGTTATTTTTGTCATGTTTTTCAGCCTGGTTCGATTAGAAAACATGTTGAGTTTGTGTTTCCTTCTCAACATCTCACTTCTCCTTTCATTATCAGTACATCATAATTTTTATTCCTTACTTCTATGAAATTATTGCTAAACGTAGGAAAGTCTTTCCTCAAAAAAATGTGGATCCTCATTTTTAATTTGAGAAAAAATTCAGTCGGCTTTCTTTAGCTGGATGAGCTTATTGGCTAACTGAGCATGTTGACTCTGATTGGTTCAGTCATCATAGCATCTCCCCTGATCTGTCGGCCACTCTCTCGTTCTCTTAGCTCTGTGTTGCGTAATATTTTTTATTTTACTGTACGTAAAGAGAATGTATTTCTATGCTACAGTTTTACTGCCATATAATTGTGTGGGAAAGGGTGATACAGTTTCGTAGTGTTCTACAGGTCCACCCTCACAAACACATGGATGAATATGTGTTGTTTTGAAAAGATTTATTTTTCTTTTCTTGTCAATTGTTTGATTGACAGGTATCAACGGTTCCAGCGTTCCAACAGTGTGACTGCAGCTGTCCAGGTAAGTCTCTCCACTGGTTCCTTTAACTGAGGATTGAAAAATGTGATTTCCGAAAACAGAAAATCACTCCAAGCCTCCTGCGTCTGCATCACTAATATGCTGCATGGGCCAGAGCCCCAGCACTGACTGTGATTTGACACTGCCTGAGTCTGAGTCATCAGTGAGAAGGCGGAAAGACGCTGCTTGTTTCTCTCCGCTCGACTCCTCATAGATTGACACTTGACATTATTTCTGACAACATCGTACATCATCTGTGTGTGTGTGTCATCCTGTGAATTTCACCTTTGGACTTCATTCAGACTGAAACAAGACCGAGAGGAAAGTTCCATTTCGTAAAGTAACCCATTTATGTAACTTCCTTCTACATCCAGGCAGATCTGGACAGGCCTGACCTGCTGGACTCTCCAGATACTGGGATGGAATTCCTCTCCTCTGGGGTCCTGTGTCGGCAGTATTCCCGGGATGGTGCCAGCTCCACTGTTAGCATCCAGGGATCGGGGAACCACTACCATGCCTGTACCTCTGATGAGTACGAGGATGTGGGCTTTGACCCGTCCATCCTGCCACCTCCAGATCCATGGATCGACAGCATCACAGACGACCCGCTGGACGTTAGCTTCAACAGCTCGTCTATACTGGATGTATGTAGGATGTAATATAATATCTGTGAAACATTTAAATCTCCTGTTCATCTACGTGGACACCAAACAGTTGTTACTTCAGGTATTTTCGTAGCTAATGTTTGTTACGGGCCTTTAAGGTAATTACTTAGGGTGCCCCCTGCTGGAGAGAGTGATTTTGCAAGCCCTTTAAAAATGTAAAGAATAAAAACCTACATTAATTTGGAGCCTAATTTTCCTCATTGGAGTTAGGATACAAAATTTAATTCAACAAAAGGTATTTTTTCTGTTCTGTTGTTTTATATTTTTTTGGACTGTTTGAACATATTGTAGCATATTTTATGATTCATTATAGTTGCAGCTTTTCAAATGGAAGTGGCCCATGTAGAGTAATGTAAAATAAAGTTAAAGGTAATAAGAATGCCTTCAAATGAGAAGTTGACAAAGTGAGTCAACAAACAGATCCAGTTGGTGATGGGTGAACTCTCTCCATTTGAGTGTTTACTAAAACCTCACCAGTGTGAGTGTACACTGTATTTGGTGTGCAGGTAGTCGAGCGCTCAGTGTGTCAAAGAGATGGACGTTGGTTTCTCAAGCTGCTGCAGGCGGAGACTGATCGGATGGAAGGCTGGTGTCGACAGATGGAGCTGGACCAACAAGAGAATGACCTGCCGGAAGACAGTATGTCTTCGTTTTGTCAGTGTTTTACACCGTTTTGTCTTCTCTAACTGCATTGTCCAACACGAGTCTGTGTCCTGGACACATTTGTCAGAGTCAAGTCATCCACAGCGGTTTACTGGAGTTATTCTTCTCCCTGTTTCTGTTGACAGTTCTGGAAAAGATGAGAAGTGCAGTGGGAAGTGCTCAGCTGCTGATGTCCCAGAAGTTCCAACAGTTCAGGGAACTGTGTGAAGAGAACCTGGTCAGTAGTTGTTTTTTTTTTCCTGCATGTTCGGCATAAATGTTCAATGGTTTTGTTGTGACTTGAAATTTGATTTTTTTGTCAAAGTCATTGACAAAATTAAATGCAATTTAAGTAGAGTGAGTGGAAGATTTTCAGCCCTTTAAATAAACCCTGAGGCTCACCAGAGTTCTACCATGTCAGAGATTAGATAAAAAAACTCCTACTAAAGAAATATTACCTGCACTACACCACCTGGAGGCCATTCGCAGCACTACCATGCACTATAAATCACATTAAAATTAGGGGGATATATTTAAAATGTCTATCAGTTTTATAAAGTAAAGCGTCCGTTCTGTTTTGTTCCATGCCAGAATCCAAACGCCCATTCCCGTCCAGTGGCCTCAGACCTGGCTGGCCTGTGGGACATGCTCCAGCTGTCTATTGAGAACATCAGCCTGAAGTTTGATGAGCTTCACCAGCTCAAAGCCCAAAACTGGAGACCTCTAGATCCACCTGAGAGAAAGGTCCAAACACAAACACACCATGTTAGGCCCAGTGTTCATTCATTCTCTGAACATTTATGTTTGTCTGAGTGAATGTTATGCTTGTTATGATAACTATATGTTAAATTTTCTGTGTTATCTTTATGTTGTCACCAGCATTACAAACAGTGTCATCAAAGAGACATGACACCTTTGACTTCTGTGCGTCCATCATGTTGGTATTTCATTTAATTCCTTTTTTCTCCTCATAGTCCCTTTGTCCATTATCTATTTTCTGTGTTTTAATTTTTTGTGTGCTAGAAAAACCAAGCCTGGGTTTGACAAGTGTCTTAAAGTTTATTAAAGTTGGATCTCCATGTTCTCCCTCTGTTCCTTCCGTCTTCATCCCTCTTCACCATCCTCTCCCTCCAGGAGATCCGTCTCCCACCGACTGTGCCAAAAAAGCCACCCAAGGGACCCCATCATCACCACCCTCCCCTGGCCCGGGACCGCTCACTGGAAAGCTCGGAGAAACAGCGGCAGGAGGCGAGGAAGCGTCTGATGGCGGCCAAGAGAGCCGCCTCAATACGACAGAACTCTGCCACAGAGAGCGCCGACAGCATCGAGATCTACATCCCAGAGGCTCAGACACGGCTATAAGGAACGCTACAGGAAACACACACACGCACACACACACATCAGACGACATTAACACTGTCTGGATCGACAGTATGTGGAAGTGTGATGCATTTCATCAGCCGGTCAGTGTGCACTCATACATTCATCACATCCTGACTCCAATCGTTCAGAATCAAACAGAACCGTTCCAGTTGAGTCACAGCTCAATAATCTCTGCTGCCTCTGGAATCTGGAGTTCTGCCAGTGCTTCAAGTGACAATCATTAAAAAAAAAGATTGACCAACAGAAATGCTTCACATCTTAGTCCTTCTCCATCCTCGACCTTCAGCTGTACAAGTCATCAAGTTTGATTTTAACTTGATGACTTATAAGTTCAATTTGCTTAATGAGTTCAAAGCAGCAGTAATAGGAACCTTTGGGTAGCTGCAGTTCAGCTTATGTCACACTGCCCCCAGGTGGAGGACCTCGTAAACTACTGCCAATGGTTGCCTGAGGCTTCATTAACGTTTTGGCCATTAAACCAAAAAAAACTGAAATAATTTTAATTCTCAGAGCCATGTTTATGTATGAATTAACTCAAATGACTTTTATCTGCTTGATGAAGCTACTGGTATTTTTACTTTAGGTCCATTCAGGTGATTGATTAACTATTGAATGATTGGCATTTGCACTATGAGGCCGCGGTCTCTGCCTTGTGCAGTCCACTTCCATGTGTGTGTTCACCAGTCATGTCCGTGCTATTGTAGAGATGGAAACTGTAATCTTGTGCACGCCGTTGTCGTATGCGTCCTCTTCACACACTGAAAGCCATCAAATACTACTGTCAATCAGGTGCAGCCGTCGTGTTGTCGTGACGTAGTCGTGTGACACGGTGTCGGTAACGCTGCCCTCACAGCACTTTATTCGAAGAGTGTACGTTTGTCGGCCTGAAGGTGGAGCTGTGAAAACTAGCCTGTAAACAAGAGTCGTAGAGAGGTCGAAAGGTGTCGTCACCATGTTCTTGGAGCCATACGAGCCATGGCATTCTATTGGATGTCATGGTTTTACCAGTTGTTTTAGCTAACACATCGACAGAAGACTTTGCATATTGTTAATTGACAAAGTCTAATTAGTTTATCATTGAGTTTCAGTTTATTCCTCACTGTAGGGAAACTAACTGGCTGGTTATTTTATTTTATTTGTTCTGTAGGAGAATCCGTTTCAGGTCAGAGCAATTTCCTTACGCTTCAGTAAATATGGTCTGGGTCTGAATGTGGCTCATTTGGCTTTTCAATCTGTCCCACCAAACTCCAAATTATCTTATTCATTTCTTTTTCCGTCATAAATCATTTCCCTTCACTTGCAATGTCCACATTTCCCCAATAGATGGCATAGAAAAGGCTAAAAGCACCTCAACCTTTACCCACGATTAACTCTAAAGTGTAGCCAGTGTGTGTGTGTCAAAGATGGACCTGGTCCAGATAAAACATTTTGGGTCAAATCCTGGCAATTTTGTGCCATATTGACACATTTGTTCCTTCTACTCCTGTAATCAGATTCAAGATTCAAGTCAAGTCAGATTCAAGTCAACAGTTTTCTAAGCTTTTATGACCAAAACAACACAAGTGTGAAACTGTGACACCTGTTGTCTTCATGTGAAGTTAAGACACTGTTAAAAAACTCCAATTATATGTCAAGGAATTTCAATTCCATGACATATAACAAGCCCTGAGCTTTACCGTCGCTTTAAGAGGTGTCCCAAATGTCACATTATAAAAATTATTTTAATGTGTTTTATATTCATTTCGATCATTGTATAATTTTATTTTGACATTTTTCTACCGCACCTTAAAAGCCAGTCTGTCAAACTTTATTCATTCCATCTCAGCAGGTTTAATGTGAAAAAGGCCCTGGAACCTGAACCTAGCAATAACACGTAGGAAAACAAACACGTAAACAAACAGGTTGAGCTCCCGATCCCCAGTTCACTGGCCTACCACGCCCCCTGCTGTCCCTGTATTGAATATTTTCCATATGAATTATGATTTAGAAACTGTCACCAGAACTACTAAGGATATACTAACTATATAGTGAATGAGTGTAACATAGGTGGCGCTCTAACTATAGGGTGAAGTGCACGATGACTTCGACACCGTTTCTATTAACTCCTGCTTCCTAGTTAAACTGAAAAAGTGTCAACGAAACACGCAGTGTTTATTGTAAGTTTTAAGGAAAATATAAACTAGAGGTGAGGTGTAAACTCCTCCGTCCACTGTGTCGTCAAACAGAGGCCTGTCCAGGACTGAACTGTATCTTCAGTTTTATTAAATCGGCCCTGATGATGAAATACCTCCAAACTGCTGACGCGGTCGACCTACTTTGATAAAACACCCGACAGAGCAGTTAGCCATTGAACTGCAGTATGAAAACACATCCAATAAGATCAACCGACTGATATTATCAGTCCAATAGTTGCAGTTCTTTTTTAAGAATCTTAAATGTTTTTTGGTCCAATAATGAAAATGTGAAAACACGATGGTGCGCCCTAAAAATAAAATAACAATTTTGGAGATCATCGCCTGTTGACTACAGTGAGACACACTAGGTGGCAGCATTAGAGCTTATTTAATTAATCTTGTTCTCATAATGTGTGCTCTACAGGTAAATAAATACATTCTAACAGGCAGGTATCATTATTGGCTGATACTGGAAATTAAGTGTATGGACAATATCAACATATTGGTTTTTGTGAAAAAGCTATTATTGGACATCCCTAGTCATTAGACTAGCATCGGGTCGCTGTATTGGTATGTTTTTGAATATCGGGTGATACTGTGATTGGTATCAGCTTGTCAAATATCACAGAGCTTTAACTCTTATGGAAAACCGGAAAAACATTCAGCTAACGTCTCGTGTTAGCGCAGCATGTTCAGCTGTTTGACCCTTCTCTACGAAGCACTCCATCTTTCCGAAACACTAATTTGCCAGGGTGACAGAGAAGAATATGCAGGGAAGAAGCACACCCAACCTTTTTGTACTGTGAAGACGCGAGCAGCAGGAGTGAACCTGGTGAATGTGGTCGAACCAGTCACTTTGTTCCTGCTGAAGTTCCACATCCATCAGGGTTCCTTCTGTTCAGCTACGTTCTGCAGCTGAGAGTGGGGTTTTTTTTTATATACGTGATGATCTCATTTATACAAGTGTGGTATATTCTGACATTTGTTGTTGACAACACGAAGTAACTGCCAGTGATTTCTGTAGTGCAGTGATCCTGAAATCACCAGTATATTAGTCAAACTAGTAGGATTTTACAGATGATGACGTGTTTATACAACTAACTGGGGAACTGTGTGTGTGAGAGAGAGAGTGTGTGTGAGTGTGTGTGTGCAGGGAGGATGTAATTTTGTACAGGATCTGATTACCTCTGTGATGATACGATGGTGATGACAATAACATTGGCCCATATTTAATGTGAAATTACCGTTTTGTGGCTGAGGAAATTGCCCAAAAGAGATGCTGAAGGACTTTTTCTATTTATGTATTTATTTATTTATTTATTTATGTGTAGATTAATTTATTCATTAACTTATTCTTTCAGTCCAACCCTCTTCTCATGTTCCAGTGGCCTGTGTTTGTTAGTTTGATCAGAGTAGCTTGACGTTAAGGTGCATTTGTATTTAGTAACATCTATACAGCGATTGAACTTTTAAAGGGAAAAAACAGGAATATAACATCTGATATTTGAGCTCATTTCACCTGCAGTTTTATACAGTACTTGACAGATTTTTTGGGGGGGATGAAAATAAAGACATATTTTTTAAATTGCACTTCAGTGCACTAAAGATATTCTAATGATATATTTTATGAACTATTAACATTTAAAGCATTTAATCATTTCCAGGGAAGGCAGGTGATGATCCTAGTGAGTTAAGAATTAAATCCTTAGCTTTATTGATATGATGAACTTATGTGCAGTCATTGGTGTCAAACTGCATTGGATCCAATTATATGACATGACTTTAACCTTGGTTATTTGTTAGTTAAAAAGGTTCTGACATCATCAGTGGTTTTAATAGTGTGTGACGTGAGTGTGTGAAGGTGCCTATTTTGATGTTTCAGCTCTGACGCACTTGTACGTTGTTTCTGAAACCAGAAATACAGCTTTTTTATATCATCATTACTATAATTATCTAATGTTTTAGTCATTTTCATTTTATTCACTTCTGGGGTCAGTTCATTTCTGAAGGTTTTCCGTATCAAAATGTGTAATGAGTTTACAGTTTTCCACAAAGACTTTCATTTTCTACAGGAACTGATGGGAAATGTAGTTGTTGGGATCAGAGTCTCGTCGATTGCGTGCGAGTGTGTGGTTGTGAGTTAGTTAAAACTTTTCTATGTCCTCATAATTGTACATATAGTTGAAGTCAGGCTGCGTGTGTGTGTGAGAGTGGGTGAGTGTGTGTGTAGATTCTGAAGTGCTTCCTCGTTTCTCTACGGTCTCGTAGCCTCCTAGAGTCCAGCTGTACATTGACCTCTCCACTCGTACCACTCGACCGACCTGTTGTGTTTGTACAGAAAATATCTGATGCATGAAATCACTATATTGATATTCCAGACCTTATATCCGAGGTGTATTCGTTTGACCCACAATCTTTGGTTTTATCTTCTCGGCAGACTCTGTCTCCGAGGGCCACTTTGATTCGACTGATTTTATGTTGTATTGTAAAGAGATGAAATATAATGTCCATAGATTTTGATGAGCCCATAATAAATGATGATGATATCGGACTGGGCCAATGCGTTTGTTGAAATTATTTCCTGTTCAGAGGTGCCGTAACACCTGGGTCTAATGTGTCAAACTCAGGCTCGGGGGCCGAATATAACCCTCAATGTAATTGTGTTTGGTCCATATCAAATGTGTACCAGAGTTAGCAGAACATAGAGCAAATATACCAGCAGGATTTAAAGGGTTAGTAGAGTTTGTGCTACGTTATAGCATGTATTTCTTGTTCACCTGAGGGAAGAAAAGAAACCAATAAGAACCAAATACTAGGGATGTGAATTTATATCAAGTTGAATTTCTCATTTATTTATTGTATTACGTTTTGGTTGTTACAAATAACACAGAACTTAACTAAAATATATATATTAAAGTTTGTTTCTATAAAAATAAATTTTACATTACAGACCTGGCAAGAAGGGAAAACGAAAATGTGTAATAATTGTAATTTTTTTCTATAAGTAATAAATTTGTCCCATGACTTTATCTCAGGTTTTAGTGATGATGGAACTGATTGACAAATCACTTTCAAGAGATTTGACTCAGAAAATAGAACTTTTCAAAAGCAAAGAATAAAAATTATTAATTATTATTAAGTACAGAAGTTGTAGAAATAATGGGAACAAGTCTCAGAGCAGAGAAACTATGGAGAGAAGGAGCTGAAGACATTAGGAACCAGTGAAGGTAAGGTAGGTCACATGGACCAATCAAATTCCTTGAAAACAATGGAGTAATTGAAGTATCAACACGAGCACTTGGTTCTACAGGTGAGGAATCTTGTTCACTGGGAGCTCTGAAAACAGAAAGGAGGAGACAGGGTGAGATGAAGACGCAGGAATCTGCATTGGCGACCCCTGCAGGAAGCAGATGAAAGACGAGGAAGAAAAGTGTTGGTGGAAGGAGGAGGAAGATGATGGAGAAACGTCCAGTATGGCAGGTGATCTTAAGACATAACATTGTAATTATTAAATATCATAATCTATCTGTCAGTAGAATAAGACAACGTCCATCTGAGATTAAAATTTTATGACTGTTTCATAGGCTGAGGGAGGGAATAAAATTAAGATTATTTTTCTTTTCATCTTAAAGAGTAAAAACAGACAGGGAGACCTGAAGATGTTCAGGTCTGTCAACTTTTTTAATCACTGCTCACCAAATCCTTCTAATTTGTTTGTCCTACAGATGGATAATCCCATGTTAGTGAGGGATTACAGGGATTAACACTGAAGCCCTTGGAGAGAGAGAGAGGATTAGCTTGATAAATTTTCTCTTTGTCTTTGTTCACTTTCAGATTTTTCTCTTACACTGGCAAAGGGGACAACTACGCACGAGAACTATGGCATGATCTACAGCACTACTACATGATCAGCAGTACTACTACATGATCAGCAGTACTACTACATGATGAGTAGTACTACTTGGGAACTCAGTACTTACAGAAAACACGTCTTACCGTAAAGGTGAGAGTTTTTATATCCATTTCTTCATCTTCCCTCTTGCTGTCTTTTCAGACACAAATGATATATTCACAATATAACAGATGGTTATAGGATTCAATTCATAATGGACCGGAGCGACTTGATCAGTCTCTTAATGTGTGTCTAGCGCCACACGCAGGCCAGTGTAAGATAATACCAAGTACACATGCTGACCTCTATATGAAACCTTCCGAAAATTAATACACACTTCCCTCTGGAGAAAAGAACTTGATTAAATATGTTTGATTCCAAACAAAGGGACTTCGGTGTGTGTGTGTGTGTGTGTGTGTGTGGCTGTGCGTGTGGGTGGCTGTGCATTATTAGGGCATGGGAACAGCGACACTTGGTGCGCTCGCGCAACTCGTTCTGGTCAGAACGGCCGCAAGTTTGTCAATGGAGCGGCGTGGTGAGCGCGGTCACGGTGCGTTAAGAACCTGCACGGTTCGAATTAACAAGTGGTATTCAACCAGATGACACACACACACACACACACACACACACACACATTTACATCTATCTATCTGTCCACGCAAGAGCCTGCATAATGTTGCTCTGTGGGAAACACTGCCGGTATACCTGTGGTCCATATAGATTCATGGAAGAAGCGCGGGACAAAAATGTAATATATATATATATATATATATAAATATATATATATAAATATATATATATATATTTATAAATATATATATTTATATATGTATATATACAATATATATGTTTTAATATGTATACATATATGTATATATGTGTAGATACAGTATATACATATCTATGCATATAGATGAAATATAAACATACATGGCTAGATAAGACAATAAAACTTGGGCCATCTGATGTTTTTGCAAATATCTCATTTTGTCGATATTATTCAACATCAATCCATACCGATATCCGCAGCCTGAAATTGGGCTAAACATCGCAGGACCCTATTTGCGAGTTTTCCATATTTTCATTATTGGAGGAAAACCGATAACGTCCAACCGATATTATGTCACCATGCTTTCTGTGATAACACTTCACGACCAACACTGTGGCCATACTTGAGGAATCATAGTGACGCTCCTTCAGCTGAGGGGGCGATGTGACGTCACAGTCCCTGTTAACCGTTCTGTTGAGTACGGGTTTGGTACCAGGACGTGTATGTACCTGTCGGTAATAAAGCTGTCCACGTTACAGATTAATTATGAGGACAGCAGCAGCAGCAACAGAAGCAGCAGCTCAGAGCCATTTATACACAGCGACACGTTGCATTGATTGCAGAGCGGGACACAAGTGTCCTGTTTCCCACGGTCTCGGCCCGTGTTGCAGCTTTCTGTCTCACCGTCGGTGTCCACACAGTCTGTTCCCTTTCTGTTTGCGGAACAAAGTCGAGTCTTTTCACTGCACGCACTAAATAGATGCGTGTTTATTGAGCAGGGCTGAGGCCGCAGCCGCGCGGCCGTAACCGGCGAGCGCGAGGTGTCAGAGAGGCGTGCGCCCCGAGGCCCACCACTGGGCTTTTATTTGTCAACCAGCTCCGCTTTCAAAACCGCACTGGCTGCGGCACAAGTGGCGCATGGTCCAGTCCACTGGTGCACCTATTTACTGCCAGCGCTGTTCACTTAACTGCGCAATAAATGAAGGCGCAAAATCAACAGCGGTAGGAACGTCACAGGTGGAGAATGAGCGTCAGTGTTGTTTACATCAGCTGATGCCATCACAGAGGAGAAGTTATACAGGAAAATTAAAAAAGTTTAATACAGTATTTGTAAAAAAAGATGTGTTTTTCAGACTTTATATTTCAGTACCACTGTAAAAAAATATTATTTTTATATAAACTCAAACATCTCTCGTTTCTATAATTGTAAAAGTATTCAGACCTACTTATGTCTAAATAAAAACAGAATATTACCTAGAAATGTATATGTCTTGAAAAAATAACTATCAAATCATTTGCCTGAAGATAAATATTATTTTGTATTTTTAGATACACATATCTTCACTCAATTAGCCTGTTGGGTTAAATAATATTCTTTTTCCTATAAAGAACCATTCCACTGTTAATATTTTATTTGATGTTTATTCCACACACTGCCAGAGTCACAGACATTTTTTTGTGTTTTCCATAAAAAGTCAGACTGATTTTTTACCACCATGAATTGTAAAATGAACATAAAATATAGTTAAGACATTGACCAGTTTAGAAAGAATGATTTGTAGTTTTAAAAAAATACTTCAAACTCTTGTGGTTTATGGGCTGCAGCCTGACAGATTTTAAATATGGTTTATTCTTGATGACAGTATAATAAGAATATTAAGAAACTAATAAAAACTGACCAGCTATTTTTATCCAAAATATGTGTTAACTTTTATTAATTTAATATATGAAAGAATAAATAGCAGAATGCACTTTATTGCTCAAATGATGCGTTCAATGTCACGGCAGCTTGGTGCAGTTTAAGGTTAAAGACAAGACAGAAAACATTGCTGGACCGACTTTTGACATTACGTAACATTTCATAAAAATACCGGAATTTGGAATTAAATGTGATTAAACTCATCATTCTGGATTAAAGGTTGAAATTATTTAATCCACGTTTAAAACAAGCGAACTCTGTGTTTCTGTTCTTTTTGTCTACTTTACACCGGGGTCCAGACTCAGCTGACTGAGGAACAGTCCGGGACAGGGGGCGTGGTCTTTGTCTTCATGTGCGTCTCGCGGACCGGGCTGTGATTGGTTGGCGCTCCCGGCTAATGGCACGCGACTGTGGTTGTCGCTATAAACCAGCCTCGCGTGTCGGTGCCAAAATACAGCCGGTGTTGCGCACAGAGTGGACACACAGCGAGAAGACAGAAGGGACACGCAGAGATGATGGACAGTGTGCTGGACACCTTTGTCTCCTTCTCGTACACGCCCTACTTCGACGATGAAGACTTTTGCACTGACCAGTCCTCCAGAGACGGACACATGGACGCGGACGACTTCTTGGACGACGACGTGGACTTTCTGACCAGACACTTCCAGGACTATTACCGGAAGGACGGCGCGGACACGGACGGGGACTACGAGCTGGGGGACTTGTCCTTCTCCTCCTCCTCCTCCTGTACGCCGGACAGGTCTCCACCTGCCGCGGACCACCACCACCACCACCTCGGAGCCTCGTTGAAGCGCAGGCGGCGCATGCGCTCTGAGAGAGAGATGCAGCAGCTGAGGCAGGCGGCCAACGTGCGCGAGCGGCGGAGGATGCAGTCCATCAACGACGCCTTCGAGGGTCTGCGCTCGCACATCCCCACGCTGCCCTACGAGAAGAGACTGTCCAAGGTGGACACGCTGCGGCTGGCCATCGGCTACATCAACTTCCTGGCGGAGCTGGTGCAGTCCGACGTCCCGATCAGGAACTCCTCAAGCGAGATGCACGCGCAGCCAAAGAAGGTCATCATCTGTCACAGAGGAACAAGTAGGTGGACTTCATACTGAAACTATACGTTAATGATCTTAGGATGGGAGAAAGCGGCCATTTTTGCGTAAAATATGGATAATTGATAACTAACTTATTGAACCGTCTGGTTTTTTGCCATAACCAATTATCTTTTTCTTACTTTCCTAAAATAATAGCGAAATAAAAAGTATATTTTTGAAAAATCACAAAATTTGCACAATCTGCACCTTTGGTCTGGATTCTGGTCCACGCCCCCCACTTTTAGAAACTAATTTACATTGACTTGTGGTTCTTTATTTGGATCCTAAACTTCTTTATCCTCTCCGCTGCAGAATCCCCCTCCCTCAGTGACCCGGACTACGGTCTGCCCCCCCTGGCGGGTCACTCTCTCTCCTGGTCCGATGAGAAGCAGCTCCGGGAACAGAGCATCATCCGCACCGCCCGGGTGTGGACGCCCGAGGATCCCCGCAAACTACATAATAAATCGGCCTTGACGGACCTGGTGAGCCCCTCCACCCCGGTTCTCCTGTGACCCCCGCCCCGCAGATTAAACTCTGTTAAATGTGTTTGATGGACGCCCGTGGCGTGGACTGTGTTCACGCCAACGTCAACGTGCACTTAAAGGTTCCCGTACAGTGTTCACTTCAGTGTATTCAGTGTTGTACAGACTGTTTTATCATATTGATGATTTTTTTAAATATTATTTTCTTGTAATTCTTGCAAGTGGCAATCATGTATTTATTTCGTTTTAATTGTTTTGACGAGTTGTAATATATCTTTTAGTTGAAATGAAATGAAATGTTTGTATTTATAAACAAACTGCAAAATAAAAACGTCCTGCAGATAAAATCTGTTGTTATTGTTATTATTGTGGAAATAACAGCTTCGTTCCTGAAGTAATTCTTAAAGTACGATTTACTCTCCCTATATGCATATATTTGTAAATATATATAAATATATTTACATGTATATGTTCTATACACACAAATATGTACCTTATATCCATAAAAATTTATGCAACATTTTACTACTACAGGTTCTCCTTATACAATCGCATATAGGCAAATATATGTACATATGTTTACATATATGTTTATATATATATATATGTATATATATATATATATATTCCAAATATAAAATAAATACCTTATATATAAAATATATACAACATTTTACTATTACAATTTATCCGCATATACAATCACATCATGCATATATGTGTATATATGTTCATATATATATTCATATATGCATATATGTGTATATATGTTCATATATATATTC
>JAFBJS010007499.1:38129-50224 GCA_016785265.1 Paraplagusia blochii | reverse complement strand
CAATAAATAAAAGGGAAATGGAGGATTTTATTTAATTAGCAGGAAAGAAAAAAAAAAAAAACACAATATCCCATTGTTATGAACTCTTGCTGCTACGGATGAAAACTAATTTTTGAAGGAAATTACCAAAAGCGAGACCTTATTCTAAAAGTTCCTTAATAGGAATATCATAACCTGTGGAAAAACGCATAGATACATATATATAATATGTATCTAAGCCATGATGGATGGATTAGAGACACTAGGAATAGACATAAGACAGGAGGCCGAGCTGGAGGTGGAGTTAAAGATGCTGAGATTCTCTTTAGGAGAGACAAGGATGGACAGGATCAGGAATGAGGTGATTAGAGGGACAACAAAGACAGGAAGGTTTGGAGGAAAAGCTGGAGAAGACAGATGGAGATGGTTTGGACATGCTCAGAGGAGGGACAGTGGATACATTGGTAGAAGAATGATCCTAGAGATGGAGCTACCAGGTAGGAGACAAAGAGGAGATTGGTGGATGCAGTGAGGGAGGACATGGAGGTAGTTGGAGTTAGAGTAGAAGATGCAGAGGACAGGAGGAGATGGAAATTGTTGACTCGCTGTCGAAACCCCCTGAAAAAAAAAGGGACAAGCTGAAAAGAAAAGAAGAAGAAAGGTTCTACATGGAAAAACAATTGGGTTGTTTCTGTTCAAATCTGACCTACTCAAGTTCAGCCGTGAAGCAAGAAATGGAGAAAGTGAACAGATTTTCTTATCTATTCCTTGAATTGCAAATTGATTTTCTGAACAGAGACCAGCAGAATTATAGGATCCATTAATCGGCATGTGGTCGTCCTGTGGGAACGCTATAAATAATAGCGCATTGACACCGCAGTCAAAAATTGAAATCTATACCTTTTTACACAGTATGCTCAAGTGCATCCGTTAATTCACCCAAGGTGAAAAATAGGTCAGAGACAGATGATGGTGAGCAATATTCCAAGCTCTCTGTCATCTTCTAAAGACTCCTTTTCACAAACCTCTTCTATTCCTCCAAAATGACTTCTATTCAACACTGAGATTCTCTCACATCCCTGTCATTTGTGTTTCTTTTTCTTCCTTTGGCATTAGGAAGACATTTCATCAACCAGAGGTTTAAAGAGTTGCATCTCTTCACGGATTGGAGACGGATTTGGATTTTTGTGCTTTTGGTCTCTATGAGGGAGGCATCGGTGGTGTCTGTATTTCTTTAATATGCAGCGATGAAAAAAAAAAAAAAGAATTCCTGACGCAACATGTGCATAGAAATGTACATAGAAATGCACACATGCACTCGAATTATATGAATTTCCTGCAATGACCTGATGGGTTGCTCCAAAAATCTGATTGTGTTGTTTTATGAAACACCAAGCACAAAGGAAAACCGCAGCTTCTTGGGAGCATCCTCGGACTGAGGTGCTCCTTTACATGCCAACACTATAAATGTAAATGGAAGATTTGATGATTGTGTTATTCTAATCAAACAGCTCTGTATTATTTAATACTTTGGCAGAAAGTCAGAAATAATAACAGACTCTGCTGCAGCTGCTGCATCAATTTGGCTGCAGAGATACGCCCTGAGCCATTTCTATGGGACTTATTTGGCTCACCATGAACCGACTGATACACATCCCGAAAAATTATCATGTTTATTGCTCAGTGTTGCTCTACTGTCACGCCTGTTTGCATATCAAGCTCGGAGAGCGCTCGTCTTCTATCAGTTGGGTTTGAAGTTGAGGGGGAGAGCGAAGCGGAGTGGAACTATCTGTGCGTTCAGAGCGAGGATTGTTGTGTAGATACATGTCAGGGTTGATGTGTTGATTTGTCTCACTCATTTTTATTTGTTTGTTTGTTTTCCTCTTTTCATTATGTACGTTATTAAACAGTGGAAAACACCATGACTTTATACATCACAGCAGATATCCAGACAAATCCAGAAGGATGAGGAAGTGGTGGACCAGCAGTTAAGTGAGTGGACCTCAGCTCTGATCACAGCACCCACATTACTGCCAGTGGACTCACCACCCACAGGTAGGCTCACAGAATGGAGCAATGTGATTTGGGTGGCAGTCGTGGAGACTGCTGACCCATAATACGGTAACAAATGAGAGAGGAGATTAAGAAAGTGTTGCATCACAAAGAAATATTATTCCAACTCAAGAGTGTCAGCCAAGGAGAAGGGAAAGGTTCTCAGGACATTTGTGAAACCATGGGTGGATTAGAGACACTGGGGAAAAGTCAGAAGACATGAGGCAAAGCTGGAAGTGGAGGAGTTAAAGATGCTGAGGTTCTCTTTAGGAGAGACAAGGATGGACAGGATCAGGAATGAGGTGAGTAGAAGGACAACACAGACAGGAAGGTAGGAAAAGCTAGAGAAGACAGATTGAGATGGTTTGGACATGTTCAGAGGAGGGACAGTGGATACATTGGTAGAAGAATGATCCTAGAGATGGAGCTGGATTGATGGATGCAGTGAGGGAGGACAGTGGACAGAGGTAGTTGTAGTCAGTGTTGAGGATATAGAGGGCAGGGTGGACAGCTGGGTGGACAGCTGGAAAACGTTGACTCACTGTGGCAACTCCTGAAAAAGGGACACCTCAAAGGGAGTAATGGAATCCATATCCAGGTAATCTGTTCACAATGCTAAGTAAACCAAGGAAAACAAGGAGCAAGAAAAACTAGCACAAGTTTTTTTCTTCCAAACAAGACGGTTCTGGAAGGACAGATGTAGGACCTGACAAAGCAGCACTTAACCCAGAGTCATTAAAGTCTGTGTTCTACACATGCTGTGGCTATAGTTAGTGTGAGGAGGGAATTAAACCTTCTGCCAGGTCCCTGAAGAATAATAAATTAGGTCGCATTAAACAAAAAAGATGAGAGATTTCTGTGTACAACGCACTGTAATAATTTATGCCAGCTTTCAGGGTAACTGTCCCTGGGGATGGGGGGTAGATGAAGGCACAGGGTGTAGGTTTCATCTAAAGATTTTCCCTGTTCTCTAGTTGCCTTCAAGAGCTGGACTTTATTTTCAGCGTAGCCGTGATGCACTTATCCAGAACAAAATATGATGCTTCCTTACAGTGTGTTAAGGGGAGACTTCCTGTGGACGGAGTGAGTCAGACTGTGTCACGCAGGAAAACAAAAACACAAGTTTGTCAAACGGTCTCTTAAATCACAGCTGGCTTCATCAGAGACAATCACAAACTTAACCAACATCCAACAGCACTCACACAGTTGTGCGATTTTGCTACGATTTTTCAGTCGTACGACGATTAGCCATCTACAGATTGTCAGCTTGAGTCTCCGGACTCAAGTCGTAACACGGGTTATGGCAAGCGTTCATCACCCACAGAACGCTTCACGACTACCTTACAATTGGTGTGAAAATTCAACATGTTCTACATCCTGCTGATTGACACCCGATTCCCCCGTCCACCGTACTACACTGCACATGCCTGCACATAGATACAGAGGAGAAAACAAATACAACAGGAAGGAGCATGGTTGAACTGACAGACCAGGGCAACAACGTCAATCAGAACATTTCCTGGTCCATACACCTCATCATCACCACCTTTTCTTTTTTCCATGTCCCCTCCCAGATTGACACGAACAGCCATGGAAAAACTGTGATCATCTGCACATCACCCACTACCAGCTTCTTCTTCATCCTTGCCCTTAGTGGATCCCAATAGTTTTCTTGTTTATTTTTACATTTGTAAACTGTAACTGTAAATAAAGTTTTCTTCTAAAAATCTTTCCTCCTCCTCGTCAGATGAGTGTATGAGCAGACAATGTGATCAGTCCAATCGCACCTGATCATCGGATCATAGTGTGAGAACCGGTCATGAGCTGCCACCATATAAGAAAAGATTGCAGAGCTTTTAAAGAGTTTAAAGCTTATCTAGAAATAAGGAAGATTCACCTAGAACAGGGGTGGGCAAACTAAGGCTCGGGGGCCACATGCGGCCCGTTGAGCCTTTTAATGCGGCCCGCCATCCCTGTCCAAATGAAATAATTTATTCATATTATAATTAAACTTCTGACTTTTCCCTACAATGCCTGCGTTTTCCCAGTAGATGGCATTAAAAAAGCCACTAAGAAATTTAGTATTTTGGGTTTGATACATGACTTTTACTTGCCATTTATCTTAGCTTACACGAACGCTCCATCTCTCTGCTCTTGACTCGGCCCCGTGTCCAATTTTAGGAGAAATTGTGGCCCACAGGTCAAAAAGTTTGCACACCCCTGATCTAGAAGGTAAAGAAACAGACCGGAGATATTATGGAAACTATTAAGTAACATCTACAGAGTTGAGATGCTACTGCAAAGTACGCAGAGATAAACCTGGTGGTTGATGTGAAGGAAGCTGATCTGACTTGCACGGCATTAACCCTTGAAGGGCAGGAATAAATGTGCAGTTTGCAGCGCTCTCTGTTTCCACCCAAGAAAAAAAAAAAAAAAAAACAACATAAAAACAAACAAAAATCAATTTCCACTGGACATGGATGTGTTGCTCAGACCGGGTTCTGATTAAAAATTGCCTTGACCTTGGCGGGGACGGGTGAACGGCTGTAATGTAGGTGGATTGTTAACTGATCCTTGCACTACAAGCCTGCCGTCTAGACGACCTCGTTTTCTATTACTTCTATTTTCCCCTTCAATGCTGGTGGAGGAATGTTATGGTACTGAGAGAGGAGGGAAATAAAATAAAGTTGTTTCATCTTTGTATTGACACAAATATAGTTTTATCTGTTAATCTCCACGGCCACATCACAGTGCAACCATGTAGTGTATTACATGACACTGATCCCATTATATATATATATATATATATATATATATATATATATATATATATATACTGAATTACTGAATTCTCATCTAAAAATCTGATAATATTATTAGAATCTAATAATCTGATTTTATTTTAGTGCTCTCCTGCAGGGTGTATATAACAATCCAAAACATTCAGACTCTCCGTTTTTTATCTTATTGAAATAATACGACTAATCCAAATAAACTCATATATGAACTCATTAACCAATCAAAAACCATATAAACCAACTTACAGCATTTTCACTATGATGTCTTACAGTGGACTCATCTAAGAGCATGGGGCAGACATTTCTCAGGCATAACCAGGAGGCAGGAAGTTACCAATAGTAAGTGACCTCACAGGATGTGTGGTCAAAATGCTACAAAATAAAGCACTGGATACATCTTAATATATCATGGAATCATTATTTACTTGTTTTAATTTAACCAAAAAATTGTGTGTTAACAAATGTGAAAGAAAGTGTAAGTGAACTAAGACAACACAGTGAAAGCCAATGAAACTAAATAAAATATACTATAATCAAAGAAAAGATTAAAGGTTAATAAAGGGTATACAATTTTGATAACAAAAAAAATGATGAAAAATAAAGACTGGTAGCTTAAAAACTCGTACTGGGGCTTGTTATCAGAAGACTACAGACTTTGACTTCTGCACAATCCTAACCAGGCAAGAACCAAATTTCCTCTCTCCCCAGGAGCCCTTGAGAACACCCACTGTGCTAAAGCCATGTATTCAATACAATAATGCTGTTGTGTGAATGCAGTGTGTGGCTGTACACTGTGTGTACAATAAGCCAAAAAGATTTGAAGTTATATTTTCCGATAGACAGGTAGGAAACAGTGAAGTTAAAGTCACCCAACACAAGGTCGTCTTGAAAACCTCAGACATTTATTGAGCTTCCTATTGATGGGTAGGACATTGAGTTTTTCTTAGCTAGAAAAAAAAAAAAAAAGATTTTTCTTGTCACAACTGCTGCAGTATTTCCTTTGTACTCACCAAGTTCTCAGAATAAACTACTCAAACTATTTTATTTTTTTTTGGGTAGTTTTGAGATATCTATTGAATAAGACAAGAAGGACAAATGTACATTAGGAAATAAAAGCCCTCCAGCCTGCAGAACTGTTTACATATATTTTTAAAAGTGAGACACAACATCAACACTCAACGCAATATTTTTGTGAGGACTTTAAAAACACTGTTTCTATTCTTTGCATGAATCTACTTAACGAAAAGAACCTCAGCCGCCCTGTAAAAATGAGCTCCTCTGACATGGTGCTAACTAACAACCAGAGAAAAAACAAAGTCTCTGTGGCAGCTGCTCATGTTCAAGTTTATTTGTAATGACATTCACTTAGATAAACCAGGGATTACAGTGTAACCTCATTAGAACAGTGAAGCTCAGCCTCCGTGTCTGCAGTGTCTGGTCAGATGGTCAGGCAGGCAGACAAAACCAATTTCAGGTTCCCTAATGGGATCCCGTTCTATTTTTGGTTCCCTTTTCAGCCTCATCCCACCAAAAAAAAAAAAGAGCTGCCATTTCAGTGCCATTGTTTTATCTCCACTCTGGTCAAAGCAGCTTTGCACTCAAACACAACGGAGGGATTTCTGACCCATGACAACTGCCCCGATGGCTCATAACTCACCCCGCAGCACATCAGTGACAAACACGGTCTGCCACTGAGTGAACCCTAATGCTGATCCCCTCTGCGGTTCAAACTGACAGCGATCACTGAGGGATAAGGAGTGGTTCTGGGGAAAGTGCAGAGATTAGAGACTGCCGTTCACCTCAAGGTGGAAGAGAAAATGTTTCAAAAGCCTTTTGTACAAATGAATATCACTGATTGCATGACTTGTTTTATTCATTTTAGTATTAGTGGAAAGATAACACGTGAAATTTATAGGAGGGAAGGATGTAAATGCCATGCTCAGCTGGCGGATTGGAACCGGGATCCATCCTGACCCAAGTCCTGTTGCTTAACCGCTAAGCCACCACTGCGCAAAAAGTTGGGGAATTGAACCCCTGGCCTCATGTGACATGTGTGGCTACTCACCACTATACCTGTTAACATCTACTAACCTTTGGTTTTTAAACTGTTAGAGATCAATATCATTGATTTACTGCCGGCCGATTGTTTTTCAGAGCTACGTCTCCATCTTCCATGAATTCATGAAGACAGTCTTGTTTTATTGGTCTGTTAACGTTAAAATGGTGTTTTACTCACCGGCTGGTAGGCCTGGGTTGGTGGAGTGGACAAAAATGTTTACTTTTATCAACAAAAAAACTTAACAATAGAATGTGTAGGATTCCATCATCAATAATGCAACTATATTTGACTAGGAAATATTTTCTCAGTGAAGACAACAACAATAAACTTAAAAATAGGACTCGAAATGATGCCACTGAGTCATTGATACAAGGTTTTTACATTGTATGTTTGGTAGGAGAAAATTATAGGCTGGGTGTGTTAGATCATCTTACATTCATTTTTATTGTAGGTGTTTTTTGTTGGGATTTGTGTTAAACAAACTCTTCTTGTATAGAACAGTTTCAATTCTTCATTCATCCATCTCAACCCACTACCGCCGTCTCTTACAGGGTCTCCAGGGCATGAGTCTCCACGACCAGCACCCAAATCACACTGCACCACATCATCCTTTCTTGAACCTTCCTGCAGGTACTGAGGTCACAGATAGGAGCACAGTAACTGCCCCAACAGGGATTCAATCTTGCCCAGAAAGTCAACCCTGGAGTTCCACACCAATGATAAAGATATTGATATTTTTTTATCAATAAAAAAAAATTAATAAATGAATAAAAAAATTAACAACCGTGTAAAGCCCTAAGTGACACTTTTGATTTGTAAATGTAAGCTATATAAATAAAATTTGATTGATTGTTTGAATTATTGTGACACATGCGATTCCATCCACTACACAGTGATATATCACATCTGTTGGTGGTTGAATTTGCCTAAATCTTGCATAACTTGTTGTTAATCATCATAACAATTCCTTTGACGTGCAAGGAAAAAAGCAACAACAGTGATCAAAGCCACATCTTAATAGGTTTTCTTTCGATTTAACCAAAACCATTTACCTACAGTTGCCTTTCTGTTCCAGTTAAAAGCAGCCTAATCTCTTTTTACTCGCAATTCTCCAACAATATTCATCACTCCAGACTGCCCTCCTTTAATCCCTCACACGCGCTCACGTCGATCCCTGCTGAGGTGAGCAGAGTGACTCAGTGGAGGTGACGGAAAAACGATTTCCTCTGTGCAACAGCACAGACCCAAGTAGGGCGAAAAGAAGATTATGCACATTCAAGGGCAGCAGTGTAGCTTCGTGTTGGGGCAGAAAGCTTGTGATCTGAACAGTGGCCGCTATCAGAATAACTCTTCAGGGGGAAATCCAACATCAAAACATACATTCTGCATAAAAAAAAACATGATTATACCGTAGACTGCTTTGTCTCCTCTCCCTTATCGCTCACGGTGTCAGATTGGGTGAACCAATGGATGCCGTGATGCGAGTTGAGTTGCAGACAGACTCCGAGCACAATCCCAGGTACAGATTGTGTGATGAAAATACATTGGGTATGCATGAGATGTGCTTTATATCGCGGGTGTCCGATTTCTTCCGCCTCAGCATGACTCACTGTCTGTGTGTTGTACACACACTCTCACGCAGAGCTTACTTTATACTGGGGATGCAACACCATAACTCAATCTCCTTGAGCAAATACTGTGTTCCGGGCCACCCAGCCACAACGGAGAAACCGATATAGAAAATCTGGAGAGAGTGAGAAAAATTACAGCCACGATTAAATAATTCATGGGTTATATTTCTGCATAATAAACCATATACCGTGCTGTGGCTGCACCTAGAGTTCAAACACAGGTCTTCAGTAGTTTTGTCGATGGGATTTTATGATCAAGACTTTCAGGTTATTTCTGAAAAGCTGTTTTTTTTCGTCTCTAGGAACCATCTTGGCCCAGAGATAATCCCGGATCTTATGGAATGAGGGCATTTAGAGCAGCATCCTCAGGGAGCGGTGGAAAGATGTTAATTTATCACCGGAACCGTTCCTGCAGGTCCTATAGAACTCTTGTACGTCATCTTTTCGATAGCAGTGATGGATGAGCAGTGTGGCTGTGAAAGTTAAACTGCGGTGCTTTGGGAGTTGTCTTATATTAGAAAATGTGATTTTAACCAATCCTACTGAGAAATAGCCCACTGCTCATAATTCTTCCTTGCTCCCCAGTGGATAACGAGATCACATTGGTATGCATGTAAACAAGAGGCAGAGGAACGCCTCGGAGAGTTACACACCTAAACATCTTGTTTTCCTGGATGTCTGGAGAGTTGCATCCATCACGTGTGCTATCTGGGATTATTGTGCCTGCAGCTGTGCTGAGGAAAATAAACTCGATTTATTTCTCTTTTGTCAATTAGCCTTTATAATCAGAAAGTATGTATTCACTCCATGGCAGCACAATTTGCAAGTGCCTCCCTCTGTGTTGAAATTTCAGAAGCGCACAGAGGTGTCTCCAACTGACAGCAGTGAAGTCTGTTTAGAAAACTAATTTTAGACGTTGTCTGTTAAATTCTTTGTCTGGATAGTTCCCATTAATTGATTTAAAAACAAAGAAAACCAGCAGCAAAAATTAGTTCTGGACAGGATTAAAA
The DNA here is from genome assembly GCA_016785265.1 of Paraplagusia blochii. Classification (NCBI taxonomy): domain Eukaryota; kingdom Metazoa; phylum Chordata; class Actinopteri; order Pleuronectiformes; family Cynoglossidae; genus Paraplagusia; species Paraplagusia blochii. The sequence goes on along the minus strand of JAFBJS010007499.1, from coordinate 40,695 downwards.
CATTTTCTTCCCTGAAATAAATAAAATGTTTATCAGTGGGTTTTTGTTTTCCTTACTTTGAGACGCTGCGTCCTTTAGTGAGTCCTTGTCATAAATGATGCTTGAATATAGGATTAACACCAGATTTTTGTTTTTCTATTTGATTTGTTCCGAACAGAAACTGCATTTTAACACTTTTGGTTTTGGGTTCCACTATAAAATTATTGACAGACTACAATATTTACCTCTTATTGTTGTCTTCGAGACGTGACAGTAGTGGGTGGTCTGTCCTCCCCCATATAGTCTGATGGTCCACCCACTCTCTCCAGTCAGTCAGAGAACGTCTGGTTTTGTTTGTGTTCCATGCAGAGTGTAGGCAGGATAGAACAGCTGCAGAAGAGTGTCAGGGTGTGATAAAAGAGTGTCCACAAAGGTGAAGGGAAAGGTTTACAGGTCGGTTGTGGGACCAGACATGATGGATGGATTAGAGACACTAGGAATAGGTAGAAGACAGGAGACAGAGCTGGAGGTGGAGGAGTTAAAGATTCAGAGATGCTGTTTATGTTAGACAAGGATGGACAGGATCAGAAATGTTTGGAGAAAAAAAAGCTAGAGAAGACAGATTGACATGGTTTGGACATGTTCAGAGGAGGGACAGTGGTGTATTGGTAGAAGAATGATCCTAAAATGATGTCACCTGGTGGCATGAAACCAGCTATGGATAACCGGTCTATAGATTCCATAGAGAAGTAGAGTTCTGAAGGCTGTAAATGTGTTGTTTTATTTTCTTCTTCATTCAGCTTGTCCCTTTTTCACAGGGTGCCAAAGCAAATTATTTTTTTCCATCTCCCCCTGTCCTCTCTATCTTCTACTCTGACTCCAACTACCTCCATGTCCTCCATCACTGCATCTATCAATCTCGTCTTTGTCTCCTACCTGGTAGCTCCATCTCTAGGATCATTCTTCTACCAATGTATCCACTGTCCCTCCTCTGAACATGTCCAAACCATCTCAATCTGTTTTCTTTAGCTTTTTCTCCAAACCTTCATGTCTATTTTGTCCCCCTGATTACCCCATTTCTGAACCTGTCCATCCTTGTCTCTCCCAATGAGAACCTCAGCATCTTTAACTCCTCCACCTCCAGCTTTGCCTCTTCGTAAAATGACTAAAATATATATGTCTTCAAACATAAAAAAATATAAAATATGGATGGCTTCTTGACGACATCCAATCAGTCCACTGCTACATATACAGTTACATACGTAGGTGACTCCATGACTGATTTCCACACAGTGAGATGAGGGCAACCAGTGTGAGTCACATCAGTGCTGTAATCAGGGTACTAATTAGCTTCTGACTAGCTCTGCAATTAGTGGTCATTATCTCAGTGGACCTATAAGCAAATACCAATGTACTGTAAGTGTATGAAATACACAGTATGTCTGACACATAGTAATTTTACATCTTAGGGCGAATGTGATTGGAAGATGAAGGAACAACAAACCAATGAGGGGAAAAATAAAAGCGAGCCTTCAGGGTTGCACATGCTCTAATTTAACATCCACGCATCAGTGTTTGATAAAACCTGGACGTGCTCCAATGTTTCTTTGGGTTTTTTTTTTTTTTAACAGTTGGCGACAGAGAGGCTCGGCCTCAGGAGCCTGAGGTTAAGTGCATTGCTCAAGGGCATCTCTGGGGAAACTTGCGAAACACAGCAGACTATGATTTATTCACTTTCCAGGATCTGAATTCCAAAGCTGATCAAGAATTCATAGAGAACAAGAGGGAGCATGATGAGAGAGTGTGTCCTCTGCTAGAGGAAAAAAAAAAAAAAAACACATACTGTACTCTCTAGTCTGATGTGCAAAAAGATTTATGAACGTGAGATTCTGAAAATATATTCACCTGATGTTTTTGGAGAGTGAAACCTTCACCCGTTTTTTTAAGGTGCTTTTTTTCAATAAAATTTTCTGGAGTTTTTTTTCCACAACATTTGTTTGTCAAAGGCTGCAGCCACAGGATTGAGAGGTTTACAGAGTGAAGACGTGGGTTAAAAAACAACTTTTAATCCTGTTGCCTTCATAAAAAAAAAAAAAAAATACACAGAAGTTCATTTATTTTCATTTCAAAGTCTTATTTTAGTGATTCTTTTTGGTCAGGGTGGTTATTTAGTTTTCAAAACTTTTGGGCTTTCATATATATCTAGAAATTCAACAATGAACAACATTAAATGAAACGTAACACTTTATGGTAGTGGTTGCTCAACCACTGGACTATGGACCAGTGCTGGTCTGCATTGTAGACATGGTAGGAAATGCAAATGCAGCTCTGGGAGGCTTTGTTTGCTGGAGATGGTTTTAATCACCAAAAAGATAACAAAATCACAAAAGTAAACACAGACTTTAGTACATGTCTAACACAACATACAGGGAATGACATCACAAGTCAGCACAAGCCACCATCAGACAGTTCCAAACAACGATCCCACAAAGACAGAGTCAGGGAGAGGGATATATATATACCTGTCTCTTATACACATCTTCCTACCTGGTAGCTCCATCTCTAGGATCATTCTTCTACCAATGTA
>JAFBJS010007499.1:4778-38081 GCA_016785265.1 Paraplagusia blochii | reverse complement strand
TGGCCTCTGCCAGAGGAAAAAAAAAAAAAAAAACACATACTGTACTCTCTAGTCTGATGTGCAAAAAGATTTATGAACGTGAGATTCTGAAAATATATCCACCTGATGTTTTTGGAGAGTGAAACCTTCACCCGTTTTTTTAAGGTGCTTTTTTTCAATAAAATTTTCTGGAGTTTTTTTCCACAACATTTGTTTGTCAAAGGCTGCAGCCACAGGATTGAGAGGTTTGCAGAGTGAAGACGTGGGTTAAAAAACAACTTTTAATCCTGTTGCCTTCATAAAAAAATAAAAAAAAAAATACACAGAAGTTCATTTATTTTCATTTCAAAGTCTTATTTTAGTGATTCTTTTTGGTCAGGCTGGTTATTTAGTTTTCAAAACTTTTGGGCTTTCATATATATCTAGAAATTCAACAATGAACAACATTAAATGAAACGTAACACTTTATGGTAGTGGTTGCTCAACCACTGGCCTATGGACCAGTGCTGGTCTGCATTGTAGACATGGTAGGAAATGCAAATGCAGCTCTGGGAGGCTTTGTTTGCTGGAGATGGTTTTAATCACCAAAAAGATAACAAAATCACAAAAGTAAACACAGACTTTAGTACATGTCTTCACCAGGTACATGGACTCCTCACCATAACTCACTGGTTTGACTTCTTTAGTCCAAACCCTCTTAACCTGCAGCTTAACACAACATACAGGGAATGACATCACAAGTCAGCACAAGCCACCATCAGACAGTTCCAAACAACGATCCCACAAAGACAGAGTGAGGGAGAGGGATATATATACTAAAGGCACCAGGTGACACCAGGTGACACCCAGTGAGTGAGACTAATTACAAAGGTGACTGTGATGGCATTGATTACCCATACCCACAAACACCAGGGAATGGGATAGACAGACCCCAGGGTTTAGTTATTATTTGACATTAAACAGTGTTTTATTTTGAAAAATTTACAGATCCCCCCAGATCCAATACGTTGATTAAATGGCAAATGGACGCCACCTTGACCAGTGTTGGGCAAGTTACTTTTAAAAAGTAACTTATTACCTTATTAAGTACTGCTCTGAAAAAGTAACTAGTTACATTACTAGTTGCTAAATTGTAACAGTAATTAATAACTAGTTACTTTACTTTAAAAACCAAAAAGATGTTTAGACATTTTATTGTAACCTCATCTTGCCACTTGCCATCGTCTTGCTTGTGGGTGTGTGAGAGACTGTTTATTTCCCTATAACGCAAGAAGACCAGCCCTGGTCTCTTTCTGATTGGCTTAGCCTGAAATATTAACCTATGTCAACCAATCATCGCTCCTTTTCAACGCACAGGTTCAGTTAGTGTGCACGGCCGTCTTTCACTCATGACTGACAGGCAGCAGACAGGCTGTGCTGCCACCCAGTCCTCTCACCATGGTCGGGAGAAACCGTCCATTTGGACCACAGATAGTAACGACTAACAAGCCCCTTTACACCACTGTAACAATAACTGCGTTACCGAATGGGAAAAGTAACGCGTTATGTTATTAGTTACCGAGAAAAGCAGTTTTGTTACGTAACGGCGTCCCAACAGTGGCCTTGACACACCAGAGAGAACTCCCCTATGCTAATTAAGTTGCATACATAGTTGATAAACATTGATTAAATACCAGTTAAGATACCAGTGCCAGATATTTTATTTTATTATCTGCTACACCTTCAAGACCAGTCTGTGAAGATATTGTCAGACTAACCAGTCAGTGGCATAAAAAGGCCCCATAAGGTAAGACTGCCTTTTAGGGACTTCCAGACTGTACAAAGTGCTGTGTCCTTGTGTTTGTTGAAGTCTCAGGCAGTTACCACTATTTTATGTGAAAAAAAAAAAAAAATCAAAATGAGTTTCTCTGCATGAAATTTGCACATATTATGTATGTTTGATTCACGTCTTCACTCAGACCTGCATAGATTCTGCAAATGTCCTTCTTTGGTCCAGGGTTGCATGGACCAGATTTATGTAGTGAAAATGTTGCTGTTTTGCTCATCCATCTGAAGGTGTGTCAAAATCCGCTCTTCATTTCTCCATCTAGTCCCTGCAGACCTGGTTCTCATAAGCCTGACACAACTCACCGGAACTTTTTTATTGACAATTTCAATCTCTGCTGGGAAAGCAGGAAATTATTTAGAGGTAGAGGCATTTATCTGGGGGAGAGTGTGGACCATGCCACCCTCAGGAAGCTGTTTGCTGTTTCCTTTTTCCAATGTTTATTAGGGCAGTGGTCCCCAACAACTGGGCTGGGGACCGGTACCAGTCCGTGGGTGAATTGGTGTCGGGCCGCAGAGAAATAGTGTTTCCTTTTGCCTCATCTGGCTATTATTTACACTGGATCTATACCCATAGCAACAAAAGAACTGACCAATAGAATGGCTAGGATTCCATCATCAATAATGCAACTATATTTGTTTAGGAAATATTTTCTCAGTGAAGACAACAATGAACTCAAAATGACACAGAGTTATTGATACAAGATTCTAACGTTTTATACCGGTTTCATAGCAGAAAGTTATAGACTGTGTGCAAATGAGAAATCCTTGTTGTGCCCATGCACAGTTATTTTGGGTAGGAGGATTTTATAGGTAGCAAAATATTTCAGAACACCAGATATATAATTTTATTAAGGGCTATTTATCTGCCACAACTTAATGGTGTGTGAAAATAGTACAAGACATTTAACTGGTCTGTGGCGCAAAAAAAAGGTGCATTAGTGAATGACACTGGTCAGTGGTCAGAACTGACATACATGTAGCACATAAACTTTAGAATATGTGGTCTTATTTTTATGATTAAATTAAATAATTTAATATTGATGTGGACTGTTCCAGAATAAAGACATAACAATATCCAGTTAAGGGTTAAAAGAGGGACACACTGCAGTACTTTTCCTCTCACATTACAGACAGATAGTGAGTAATGGCTTCAAAAATAGAGAGGGAAATGAAATTCCTATTAACTCTAATTACTCATCCAATTTATTCTTAGGAATGACATGAAGATTAATGGAGCAATTCAGTATTTCAAGCAATCCCATTTAAATGAGTGATTTTACTCCCTTTAGATCAGTACATCCATCCTAATACTGATTTCACTTCAAAAAACCTCAGATTGTTATTATTTTATCTCCTTCAACTGGAACTGCTCTCCATCGTGTTGTGTACACAGCTTTTACTAACTTGGTGGAAAATCTGAACACGGTGCAGATCACGGTCAGGTCTGTGAAAAAAAAAAAAAATCCATTTGCAACATCTTCACTTTAAATTCAGGTCAAATACTAAAAACCCAGTTGGCAGTGGGGTTAATTTACAGATCTGAGAGAAAAAAACGGACATGAATTCCTGGGTCGTGGGGCACGGTTACAGTTTGCTGGCAAAACGTTCCGTTACTGGCAGAAGAAAGGTTAACAATTCTCTCTAACGCTATTAAAATTATCAGTTATTATTTTTTGTCTGTAGTCATCTAGTCTTTCCTGGTGTCCTCGACATGTGACCATAATCAAAAGACAACAATGTGTAAATCAGGGGTCTCAAACTTGAGGCCCGTGGGCCATTTGGGGCCCATGGAAGGATATTTTATGGGTCCCACTGCAAGTCAGTATATCAATGGAGACTTTCCCTTGTTGCACTGTTCATATTCATCTAAAACAGTTAACTCATTCATGGAAACCAGAATTATCAAACTATTATAATTTTATATAAATGTTTTAAATTAATTTGTTTATGTTTTTTTTTTTTTTTTTGGTCATTTTAGTCTCCTTCCGTGTTGTAATATGCATAATCTGTGGAAACAATTAACTTCTAAAATATATTTTTTGTATTGAACAATGACCCTCAACAGTGTCCCTCAACTTATTTGAGTTTGAGACTCCTGGTGCAAATATATGATTATTTTTTTTTTTTTTTTTTTTTTTTTAGACTGATCACCTGTCACAGCCAATGAGAGGCCATCATCAGAAGTTCACTAGTAACAAAATAGTAAAAATGTTGATGATGCTAGCTGTCCCTCCTGTTGGACAAAGCATGTATCAATCACACAGTATGACCAATAATAAACACCGTTGCAGTTCTATTTTTGCGAAAAAAAAAAATGTGTTTATGTTTTATCAGTGGTGCAGGGCAGACAAGGCAGGGAAAAAGGGCTTTTCTGCCCTCCCACGTGATAACATTGTCATGTTAGATTGGGCTGTTGGCACCAACCAACATCTCCTTGAACCCTATACCCTTCTGACGAACAGCCAACTGCTAATGGTGTTTTTCCACAGAGATCTGTTGGCTGCGTACAGTGCACCATGATAACTCGCTCTCTTCTGCCTATTTAAAGCTCTCCATTTTGAAGTATATTTGTCAGTGTGACGGCGTGCTTAAACATGATGTATGCAGCACGGCACCGCGCTCACAGACTCTGTTCGCAGTCCCGTTTTTGATAAACTGCTCCTCGATGTAGAACTTAGGGCTTCTACGAAGGCAACCAAGCGGCTCAGTTGAGTCAGTGCCTTGCTCAAGAGTTCATGACAACTACCCAGTAGTGGAAGGTAGCTCAAATTTACTTAGAGGCAGGTTCCCTGACTCAAGTGAGCAGGCCATGTTGTCTAGGTAATTTTCATCAGAGGGTAAAATTAGCTTTTACTACAGAAAACATGGGTTTCGGGTTCAAACCTCTGAAGTGCTCTGAGCATAGCACCATCTGGACCCACAAAATATAGTGGTTAAGGGAACTGACTTAAGTCCACATGCTTCTGGTTCTGGTGCAGTGTGATTTGGGTGGCAGTCGTGAAGACCGCTGCCCCTGTGGCGGTTGTAAATAGAAGACTGTATAAATATCAATAATCCAAAACCTATTAATATATGTTACTGCACTTCATAATTACCTAATTATAATTATTATTTTATTAATATATTATTAACATTTAAGTAACAATTATTGGTTGTTGCTGTGTAATAAAACTATTTTTAATTTATTAGGTTAAAGAACTCTGCTCTATAGACAATTTAAAAAAAAAAAAAAAAAAAAAAACCTTGTCTGGCTCCCGCAGGCCATATCAAATGATTTTGCGGGCCGCATTCGGCCCCGGGCCTTAAGTTTGGCACATATGAAGTAATGGACAAAATTCATGAAAACATAGGTACAGTTAACAGATTCAACAGTTAAAAAGAAACATAGAAGAAGTGCATGGACACATTTATTAATGAATCTTCATCCAGTCCAGATTATAGGGGATTGTGGGCTGAAAATGGCCCCCAGACCACGTGTTTGAAGCTCCCGTTGACGAACAAACACTGCTTAACCCTTTTTACTTTCAGCACACTTAACTACTTCACAAATCTTTGTCATCATGTAATGGATTAAATTTGTGTGTGTACTTCTCCTTTAAAAAAAATCAGACATTCAAAACAACAATTACGGTTATAAAAAATAAATGTAGAGTGTCCCAGAGAGACTCCCCGCCGCTTCAGAATCGTGAGGACGTTGCACACACTGTACAACACTGACTCATAAATGTCACCTAATTTGTGGTTATTAATAGGAGACAAAGTGAAAACAATGCCTCAGAGGGAAGAATGGCGATGATTGCACACCCACTGGTTTGTTAACGCTCACAATTGTCTACACAATGTTTAGTGAATTAATGTTCTGCTGAAAAAAAAAAAAAAAAATACAACTGTTATTTTGCTAGCTGGTTTTTAGAATGGGTAAAAGGTGAGAACGTTTTGAGGAAATGTTAGAAAAGGGGATCCATATCAGTCCGGAGAGGGAAGATATTTAAAAACGTAAAAAGAAAATCAATAAATAAATAAAGGTGGAACAAATCTCTCTTTGTTTGGTGTCTGAGTCTCCACAATAAATGATCTACACCTTAGATCATAATATAAAACATATTATATTGATATGTAAGATGATGATCTTACATATTAATATAATATGTTTTCTTCTGGAACAACAATACATTTTAGCACCAACAAAACTGCAGTAAAGCATGGACGTGAAGTTGAGACTGTGTTTCTAGGAGAAAAATAAATCTGGATCCATTCATGGTAAAATATCATCTCTTTAAAATAAATATGACATATATATGACTTTTGAGATGCCATTTAAATTAAATGCATTTTTCTTGTATTATCTGGTAAAGAGGCTGCTAAATTCCTTGCTAAAATCACAAATATTAGTCTAGGGCGGAAAAAAAATGAGTGGCAACACATCATCACCGATTATTTATAAACCACATGTGACAACTCAATAATGAAAATTGCTTCTGACCTTATTTTTACTCCATTAAGGGTCCAGGCCATTCATCAATACCAAATTACACTATTACTGCAAAAGAAAAAAAAAAAACAAATCTTGGAAATGTCACCAGTTCAACCTCTTCATTTCTCAGGTGTGCAGTGATTCATCTTCCATTAAACAAATACATAAAGACCGTCTGTCCCGTCTGGAATAAATGATCTTGACCTTCATAAAATTAGATTTTAAATGCAAATCACATCAGCGGTGGGAGGGGAGCTGTATCAATATCATGAACGCTGGAGATAAATGTGTCTACCTGGAATCAATAAACCCCTACACACAGTTTCTAAGGCAAAGTCGTTTCTATATCATCTCCATAAATGGAATTATTTTGGAATAATTTCTTAAGAATAACAAAAACTCATCAATTTTGTCACAGGAATAAAGCGGAAGTCATCCTCAACAACACTAGGTTTTATAGATTCAACACCACATGTGGGACTAAACTGACGCAGACACTGATTTGTCAACATGAAGGCAGGTCGTTTTGCCGCAGACACAGAAACATCTGCCTCTTGTTTAGGTCTGGTCACGCAACGTCACCCTGTTTCCCACAGACGCACGAAATCCATCACTTGTAGGAGAGTGGTGGCATTTCAGTGTCTTACGACTATTATTCTATCTCATCACGATCACCGAGATAAACCCAAGGCAGAGATTGGCCGGGTCTGCTGCACGCTGCCACCGCAGGCCACAAAGGGACCATCTCGGACCGGAGCCCCTGCTGGGTAATCAGCCACCGTGAATGCATGAATATTTTATCATCCCTTTCTCCTTCTCTGGGTCCGTGGGCCCGGGAGAGAAGGGGAAGAGAATAAAAGAGCATCTGTCACTCAGGAGATGAAGTGAGTTCCAAAAGGCAATATAAAATCAGAGGCGCTTGACCAAATCACTTAGACGCTCTGGACGGGAGGACAACTTGACGTTGAGTGGCAGTGCACTCAGATGTTGTGATCACTGAGGGTGCCTGGCTGACAGTTGTTTTTGTTGTGCCGTTGTCAAGGTGCATGTAAGCCTCGGCAACGGTGTCTCACTCCACTGGGTCCTCCTGTTGTTTTGACAGATAAATGATAAAGTTGTGCCGATGTGGTTATAATGGCTGTGGCGCGGTTAATGCAGTGCTTCGATGGTTCGGCTGTTGTTCCATCTCCTCTCACCTTTAGCTTAAAGTAAAAAAAAGTATCTGTACTCACAATAACACTTGTGCAGATGAGTTTTGTCTCTAAAAACTTTACTTTTCTTCCAGCCAAACGTGGAGGGGGAGACTTCAGTGAGAGTTCTCACAGATATTTGTGTGTCCAGGAGAAGTTGGCTTTCACAAATGGCTGTGCATACAAATCATTTATCCTCATTAATTTCAGTTGGGGCACAGTGGGAGCACCGGGGTGTTTGCCAATGCAAAAGGATTTGGCAGAGAAAGAAACACTGAGAGGAAACTAAACATCAGTGAATGGCAATGTGACAAACCTGGCTCAAATGATCACCTTTGGATCTAAGTAATAACCAGGAAAGGTCTATTGTCAGGAGGAATCGTCTTCACAGCTTTGAACCGACAGATTGTCTACTTTTTGGTCCAAATTGTGCAGGACGTCCAAGAAATCACTTTAATACAGTATTGGCATTTATGCTATTTCATCCATCACAACTATCAGCACAAATAATGACAATACCTGCGACATTCAGAGTTGTTCACTAACTACTTTAACTACCAACAGTGTAGAGAAGAAGATAAGAATGAAGGCAGAATGGAACAGCTGGAGAAAAGCTTCAGGAGTGATCTGTGATAGAAGAGAGTCAGCTAAGGTTGAATGGGGAAGGTTTACAGGAGACCAGCCATGATGGATGGTTTAGAGACACTAGGAATAGGTAGAAGACAAGAGACAGAGCTGGAGGTGGAGGAGTTAAAGATGCTGAGATTCTCTTTAGGAGAGACAAGGATGGACAGGATCAGGAATGAGGTGATTAGACGGACAACACAGGCAGGAAGGTTTGGAGAAAAAAAGCTAGAGAAGCCAGATTGAGATGGTTTGGACATGTTCAGAGGAGGGACAGTGGATACATTGGTAGAAGAATGATCCTAGAGATGGAGCTACCAGTTAGGAGACAAAGAGGAGATTGATGGATGCAGTGAGGGAGGACATGGAGGTATTTGGAGTCAGAGCAGAAGATGTCTAGGACAGGGGGAGATGGAAAACGTTTCGCTTTGGTAACCCCTGAAAAAGAGAGAAGCTAAAAGGACAAGATGCAACTGCACATCTAGAACCTTGATTTTTTTTTTTTTTCTCCATGAAGAGTCAACTGTGTATCAGTGTTGTGGTTACAGACCTGGGTCCAAAGATTTCAAGTTCAAATACAACAGCTGCCTTTGTCCCAGAGTCAGTCCCGGGTTCAACTCCTTACTTTTCTTTCTTTTTTTATAGCTGTTAAGAAGAAGTGTGACATAAATTTGGAGCTCTGGAGTCCTTCAAGCTGACAAAACTTCTCCACAGTTGGACCTAACTTTACGATTTGTCTTTTACACTGGGAAGCGTTTGATTAATTGCCTCTAAATGAATTTTTAAAAGATCCAAATTAATTAGTGGAACATCTCAGTATTGAGCAGAAGGAGTTAGAAGATGTGTGAAAACTCTTGCGTTCCACTTTCCAGCCCTGTCTGCATTAATCATAACTACCGTAATTTCCGGACTATAAGCTGCACCCAATACTTTTTAAAGGAAAAAACATTTCGTACATACATAACCCGCACCTGACTATAAGCTGCTTTTTTTTTTTTTTGCATTTTCCATGATGAGGATCAGTTTATGCTAATTTTATTCATATACAAAGCGCGTTACCGTACGTTATACTTCTTCTTCTATGGCGTTTATTGGCGGTTGTGACCGCCTCGACACCACCTGTCTCACTCTTACCTTTTCTGCTCGAGCAGTCAGACAAAATGCATACATAAGCTGCATCTCTGCATAAGCCGCAGGATTGAAATTGTGTGACAAAAGATGCGGCTTATAGTCCGGAAATTACAGTAATCTGACTTCCAGCAGGAAGAAGGCGACTGACAGCCAGATGCTGAGACTCTAAGAAGAGTCCTTAGCCTTTGTCTTCAGTAGTCAGCAGTCTCTATGATCAGCACCCAAATCACACTGCACTGTAGCAACAACCTGTGGACATTCCTGCAGGTGGTGTTCCCCTTGGAAGGAACCAACCACCCTAGGTACTAAGTAAGAGTTCGACTGATGTGATATATTTTTACAAAATAATGTTATGGATTTCATCAGCTAACATTAGTGAACAATAATCACTAATTCTCACGTTTAAAACATTGATTCCTTAATGGAACCAAGCAGTCGTCACTGACTCGTCACAGCTGAACTTCTCTCTTAACAATGAACTTCGGTGTCTGACTGTGTCGGCTCCGGCTCAGTAGTGTTACACAGCTGGGTTGCCTTTAACCAATTACAGCTGTCACTTGAATGAACAAGGTGAATCGTGACAACCTGTAATTATCGTTTTTTTTTTTTTCTTTCTTTTCTTTGGGAGGAGATGAATTCTTTTTGCTCCAATGTGTCTAATCAAGATGGACTGTGTCGGTGCTGACAGAGCAGCAGGTAGGAGATGAAGAGCAGGGCACGGGCCAGGAAACCCCCACCAACCCTCACCGGGGACGTTCATTCAGTGTGGCGTTTAATTAGTTTCAAAACCCGTGCACGCAGAAATAATGAGTGTGCACTTGTATAAGAGCACACAGAACCGTATTGAGCGGAAAAACATCCTCGGGAGAGAACGTTTCTGCTCTGCATGCACAATCGCGTTCCCTGGAGCACAGGGCTGTGACGAGCCGGGCCCTCCCTTGGTGCTCTCAACGCCTCATCAAGTCGACTTTGGACTTTGGAGGCAGAAGCGGCGCTGGCTGGTGTCTTTTTGCTTCTTTAATTAACCACTTTCAGTCGCCACACTCTCAGGACTGAAGAGAGAAAGGAGGAGACGCTATTTATACTGGTCAACACCTATTGTAGCCTTCTCTTATGGAATTTATTCTTTAGAATACAGTCTGATATTTAAAAGATTAGGTCTAATTCTTTTAGTCTCTGGTGGAAAGTCAGAAATAAATATACCCTTATGTCACTGTTTCCCAAAGACTGGGTCGCAACCTTCATATGGGCCACAGGAGATCATTTTTGGGTCGTCTTGCATCATGTTCCTTTGGCGTTCAATTCAATTACTGTTTTTTCCATTGTTTAAAACCTGAGTAATGGCAGCAGTAGCGACTTAGTGGTTAAGAAAACTGCAAAGTCAAAGTCCGCAAGGCTACAGGTTCTAATCCACGAGCTGCCAGGAAGCCACTGAGATGCTCTGATCGTAGCACAGTCCTGACCCACACAAATCCATGTTGTGACAACGCACAGTTAATTCAGGAAGGACGATTTTATAGGTAGGAAAATATTTTAGAACACCAACAATTTAATTTTATTAAGGGGTATATTATATTATATGCCACAACTAAACAACCAGTCCATGAAAAAAGTACAAGAAATTTTACTGGTCCGTGGCACAAAAAAGGTTGGGAAACACTGGATTAGGACACAAAAATACATGACTTTTAAAATATGGGTCCTCAAAAAAAGTTTGAAAAAACTACTGTGTACAGTAATACTAAAATAAAGATAAGATTGTTCTTTCTGATGTATTAAAACAGGAAGTGTGATTTTATAAATCATATGGTAATCTCCAACTATATTACATTATATTAAATATCATACAATATGACAGTAGATAATTGCATTTTTTGTTAAATGTCAAGTTAATCATTAAAATCAACTGTATTCATATTAGCTTATTCAAACTAATACATTTATTTAAATACTTTTATCCAATTAAAATTTATTTCAAAAGTCTGTATATTATTAAATTTATTAAAATACTCAGCCACAAGTTTTTATCCATGACCAAGGAGACCTTTGATGGATGGACGCTCTCTTTTAATACCAGTGGTCATCAAAGGAATGTCCCCGGGACCTTGTATTTGTTGACATTCGCCTCTTTTTAACAACCAATGACCGATTCACTTTAGATTATGTTTTCATCAATGTTTTTTTCCTCTTTTTTAACCAATTTCAATTTTTCATCACCTCTATCTTCTTTGTTGATGTTGTTTTATTGTCTTTTATTGTACATCTCTACCCTTCGTCCTGGGCCATGCTGTAAACAGTCTTATTTATAATGAAGTTTATTTATGAAATATATACTTTAATGTTTTTTTTTTCCCTCTCCTCCTTCCCTGCATAGAATTGACACGCCCTCCTCCCGGGACTAAATATGTAGAATATATTTCCACACAGTGGTATATTTACATTAAATCACAGAATCTCATTCACAACATCCAGCTGCTCCCCTGAATTGTAAAGAATAAAAGCTGTAGGACTGTGATTTACAAGAGTGTTGAAAACTCAACACTCAGATGAGATGAACAAATGAAAAAAAATATATATCTAAAAATCTATCGAAAGAAGTTTTTACCGACATTATCAGCACAACTGTAGTTTTGTGTGTACTTTTGAGACCAATTGTCAATTAAAAACTCCATTTTGAACACATTGTCAGTTTTTTTATTTCAGTTTTCACTTTATTTTGTTGCTAAATGTTTTAGTAGCCTTGAAAGTTCTTTTTTTATTAATGTTGCACAACTTAGCAAAATTATCTTTCATTTAGTTTGTTAGAGTGCACATTAATGGCTGATTACATAAAAAAAAAAAAAAACATGTCTACCGAGGTCAAAGTTCCCAGTACAGTAGGACAGACCTGGATTGGTCCTTTAAGTTGCCCAATAAACTGATAAAAAGAAACTGTTTATTACTTTTATACTATTAACTTTGCCTTAACCATCAATTCTTCTGTATTTTTAATTATTCATGAATAATGCATAATTTATCACACTCCAGTTTATGCATGACTTTTGCCTAAGGGTGGCGTGGTTTTGTTTTTCTTCCCTCTGGCAACTGCTTTTGACACAGTTTAGTTTGGGGGGTTTGGCTGTGAACGGCTCAGGGCGACTGCTTTCAAGTTCACGGCATCCATCTAACCAGAGGAATACTAGTTACATTCACCATTACAAAAGCTCCCTCTTCTACTCTACACAAACACACTGCAGTGTGTGTGTGACCCGGTGCATGTCTAAATGCACACGTTTGCCTTAGCACAAACATTAGTGTAAACTGTGTCAGAGTTCCACCGCCCATGAAATATTATGATGATTTTATGGAAACCTAAAACTCATGGGCGGCTCTTCAGGCTGTTACATTTACATTTAGGTTTGAAGCCACAAATGTATTGGTACATCAAATGTTTTTTTCCCTAATTTGAATCTCAAAGAATGCGCCTGAAGGCACCGTAATCACTCAGCTAAATTAGTGAAGTCGACGGATGAGCTAAACCCACTCTTGGGAAATCAGATATTGATCCAAAAGCACTGGACTCCTCTGACCCCTGACTTTGGGAGCTGCAGGTGTGGATGACACTGTTGTGTGAGTTATAATCTTACACAGTAAAACAGGGATGCTCCATCAATAGATGGCTTTGAACAGCAGGGGGAGGTGGTCAGGCTGTGAAAACCGACATTGCTGCCGTTGTGTTGCAGTACATTTAAGAGCTCAACGCTGCTGGAGATGGTGGGAAATATTTTAGCCTTTACATTTTAGCCAAATCCAGAATTAGTGCCAAGGGTCCAAGTTATTAATAAACCTCAAGTAGAGTTTAAAAACCTCCAAGTTTACAAGATATTACTCCTGACTCTTTTTCTCTTTTCACATTTATTGCACATACACACAGTGCACATTCCAAAATTAATGAGCCTGCCTCTACACCAGTCCACTGACGGTTAGTTTGGTTGTAAACCAACAAGCCGTGCCAGTCCTGACCATCGATTGAGTGAAATGGTTCTAATGGATTAACCAATTGTGGTTCCTAATGAACTGCTCCAGCGCCACACTTGCTTTAATCATCCCCAATTATCTGCATAAACAAAACCAAGAAACACACACAATGATCTATCTATCTATCTATCTATCTATCTATCCAGTTACATAACTATCTATGAATCTATCTATTAAACCATATATCCATTCATCTATCCATATATTCATCATTCTACCCATCCATGCATGCATCTGTCTATCACAGGCAGAAAGCAGGAAGACGTATCGTTTGTTTGAACACAGATAAATGGCATGTAAAAGTCATGAATAAAAGCTAAAATTCTAGATTTTTAATAGCCTTTATGACGTCACCCACTGGGGTAATGTGTTATTGCAGGGAAAAGGCAAAAGTGTAAAGATATTATAAATAAATGATTTCTTTTGTACAAAGATGGTTGGCCGCATTAAAAAGCTCGATGGGACTACATCTGGCCCCTGGGCCTTAGTTTGCCCATGCATGACCCATCTAACCACCAATCTGTCCATCTGTCTACCAATCTGTCCATTTGTCTACCAATCTGTCCATCTATCTATCTATCTATCTGCAGTTCGCTCAGTTCCTAATTTGACTGCCTGTCAGCCTTGAACTTTTTGATGAAAGTATCATGGATTCATGTCAGTAGAGGGTGCGACATATATATATATATATATACATACTGCTGGCCGTGGATCACCTCTGTTTTTCTTGTATTGAGTTAATAAAATTCCATATTTAAAAATCTAAAAACAAACAAAAAATCTATCTATCTATCTATGAATCTTTAATGCAGCTGCTGTATGCATGCATTCAGTTTTGCTAAATTCCTCGTTCCATGTCTGAGATGTCACCACTGTATAACTGTAAAGAGGTTTTAGTGAAATGTAGAGAATTTCAACAAAAACCAAAGCGTTGAGCAACAGGTAATTTATTACTTGCAGCAACAATTACAATCAACACAAAGTAGCATTCTGCAGTATATAGAATGGGTATTAATTCTGCCAGGTCTCGGGATTTGAAAACACAGGCTACAACAGCTGTGGAGAGAGACACTTTAAAAGGGCGAAGAAAAGCTGTCATTGTTGTGAAGACTAAATCGACCGTCACTCTGCCAATACATCAAACATCACAACGCACTGAAACAGCATCATCCAAAAGTGGGTTCTATTGTTACCAGAAGACAAACACGAGCAGAAGCAAAAACTCCTCTGATTTATGAGACTCAAATAAGCAGACATCAGCCAGAGGAGGTGAGAGAGGCTGTGTCAGAGAAGAAGTTTGAGGAGAAACCTCAACGTTAAATGTTTATGATAAGAACTCATGGTGTGGTGAGTATTTATGTTCTCTCCAAAAAAAAAATGTACCAGAAGTTATTTTGCACATTTGCAGGTCAGTTATTTATGTTTACGCCAACTCTTCATAATTAGTGGATGCGGTAGGACATGATACTAATTCAGTGATATGCAGTGTTGCTTACTTGGGCTTTTTCATTACTATGTATATTTTACAGTAGTAGATGTTCAGAGGAGGGACAGTGGTGATATTGGTAGGAGAATGATCCTAGAGATGGAGCTACCAGGTAGGAGACAGAGAGGAGATTGATGGATGCAGTGAGGGAGGACATGGAGGTAGTTGGAGTCAGAGATTAAGATACAGAGGACAGGGGGAGATGGAAATTGTTGACTCGCAATAAGAACCCCTGAAAAATGGGACAAGCCAAAAGAAGAAGAGGAAAGACCATGGATATAATATACAGTACAAAAAAAACAATAAGTAATGCTGCATCTGGACACATTGACAAGTCAGTAAAAATCCATAAAGACTGTGAAGCAGAAGCACAAGAACATGGCAACAGAAACAAGACTAGGCAGCAGTGGAGACATTACACCTGCAGAATCAAATGGTTTTACATGTCCTCTACTGTGTCCTTTGTCCTAGGTCAGGACCATAGTTCTTTATTTTTTTTTCTTATTTTTTTTTGGAGAACTGAATTCATGACAGCAAAGTACAGCAACAAATGAACCAAATCCTACATTGTTAACATTTCTCACACTATGTTGTATGGACACCATGCGTTGTAACAAAAGAGAATCTTATATTTCTTTGAATTAAACAGTTTTGGGATATAAGCCATTGGTGCTGCACTGAATATTAATAAATGCCAAAATAATAAATGTGTAGAAGTCTGCTGCCATTATCAAATCCATCATGGAAATAGGGTGTGTAGTGAGTATAAGGGAAAATTAATCTTCCCTCACGAGTATTTGTATAAAAAAAAAAAAAAAAAAAGGGCCGTGCCAGGGCTGTGGCTAAAACCATGATGGATTCGCTCAGTGCTGCCCAGGCAAACGACAAGGGGGCATCAGTCACAGCTCAAGTCTGCAGCTCAGGGTCCTGTGCTCGGCTGACAGGCCTGCCCTCTGTCCAACAGTGTGGGACTGCAGCTTTTGAAATATTAAGCAGGAGCGTTGGGGAAAGAGCAGAGTCAGGCTTTCACCCTTGTTCATGTCAAACACACTGAACGTTAAGACCTGAGCTGTGAATCAGACATTCAGTGTGATGTTAAATGGGCAGCCCTGGGCATTACTTTGAGTCCAGCAGGGCAGCGGGGCTGGAATATAAAAGGCCATTTAGGCCTATGTCAAAAAATATATAGAAAAGATGGCTTTATATTATATAGAAATATAACTAACTTAAACTTGTTTTAGCAATTACATTTCGCTGTTTTGGCCACTAGGGAGCCAGTGCTTTTTAGTAAATTTAGTATAAATGGTGAGGGTTGCATCACGAAGGGCATCCGGCGTAAGACTTTGGACAAATCAATGATGTGAGACAAACAAAATGATTTTTATACTTGATTGTTCGGGACAGGGTGAGATGGAAATTGTTGACTAGCTGTAGCAACCCCTGAAAACATGGGACCAGACGAAAAAAAAAAATAATTTTGCTGTTTCAAGTGGATTTCTCTGTTATTTGTTTAGAACTCTAAGGTTCACCTTGTGGGCAAGATCAAACCCCAGTCAGGGCGTTAGCTTCTTCCATTCGGGTGGCTATATGGAGGTAGTTATGCAAAACCGGACTGCAGCCTCTATGCAGTCCAGCAACTGATCAATATCACACTCCTGGATGGATACTTTCCAAAAGCACACGGCGAGCTACAATACCAAACTTTTATACCATTTGGCGTCCAGTAAATAAACTATTCTTTGCCGGGGTTTGTCCGGATTCATGATTCATGCATGTCTCACTACCACACTAGACCTGACAGATCAGTCAGAGGTCTGATAAGATGCTTCTCTCTCTCCCTCTCTCTCTCTCAGATGCAATAAAATCAAATTCTGATGCTTCAGGAGCTTCAATCTACTGATAAGGCAAAGCTCATAATCCATGAAAGAGCTCACGGGGTTCAGAAGATCTGCTTACTATTCAGGGACCAGCTCTGGGCAAATTAGACTTTTTCCCCGGCTCTCACTAAACGCATATAGATGAAAACTAATAGATAAATAACTGCTATATTAGAGGAGATAATATGAGAGACATATGGCTTTATTTGGCACTTCTGTATATATTTAAGAAAAAGTATATCAGGTAAAAAGTCTGAATATATGGCATGGCTGTCTGACCCTGATCTCCGCAGCGTAAGCGTAGCAGTTTGGAGTTTCAAAATATTGCGTTGACAGATGACAATAGACCAAAAATTTTAACTCTGCAAGGTTTCTGAACATGACAGCTGCTCTTTTCACACTCAGTGAGCGCAGTTATTCTGGTGCTGGACCATTGACTTAAATTGACCTGCAGCATTTCCCTGGCCCAACAGAAAATCTCTACACCAGACATACCAGCGCACCAGCGCTGTGCCAAAATGTCTCAGTAAATTCAAGCTTTTAGAAGCTCCTGTTGGGAAAAACAACAACAAAAAAATTGGGACAGAGTGTTTGGATAGAGGTATAGAGACACGAGAAAAGACAAGGGCAACATGTATGTACCAGGTTCTAGGTACAGTTACCAGTTTCACATTTTAGCAATAGCGGGCAGTGTATTTCAACCTCAGGCCTTCATTGACGCGTAGTTTTGTGAAGTGAACTTAACATGCCTCATAATAAGTATGTATCAGTATGACACCAGGCCTCGAGAATCCACACATATACATTATATCACCCTTAACATAGGCTCATCAAACAACACTTAATTTCCATTTAAAATCAATCATTCTAAGTATTTTTACATTAAAATGAGCCAGTCAAAAAAATTAAATTAATGTAGAAATCTTAATTAAACACATGGAAATTAACCATATAAATTAAAAAATGCAAGTCGTGTGTATTTTCATCATCATCATTACTATTATTATTATTATTATTATTATTATTATCCTGTGCCGGTGGCCAAGTGGTTGACAATTTGTTTTGTCCCCACAAGGTTCTGGGGTTCCATTCCCGCTGTAGCAACATTGAAAAAAAAAAAACATAACCGGCACATTCGCCCACTGTTAGTCAAAGTGTGAAGCACTAGTGAGTAAGGTTTATAAATTCAAGCTTTTAGAAGCTCCTGTTGGGAAAAACAACAACAAAAAAATTGGGACAGAGTGTTTGGATAGAGGTATAGAGACACGAGAAAAGACAAGGGCAACATGTATGTACCAGGTTCTAGGTACAGTTACCAGTTTCACATTTTAGCAATAGCGGGCAGTGTATTTCAACCTCAGGCCTTCATTGACGCGTAGTTTTGTGAAGTGAACTTAACATGCCTCATAATAAGTATGTATCAGTATGACACCAGGCCTCGAGAATCCACACATATACATTATATCACCCTTAACATAGGCTCATCAAACAACACTTAATTTCCATTTAAAATCAATCATTCTAAGTATTTTTACATTAAAATGAGCCAGTCAAAAGAAATTAAATTAATGTAGAAATCTTAATTAAACATATGGAAATTAACCTTATAAATTAAAAAATGCAAGTCGTGTGTATTTTCATCATCATTACTATTATTAATTATTACTATTATTAATTATTATTATTATTATTATTATTATCCTGTGCCGGTGGGCAAGTGGTTGACAATTTGTTTTGTCCCCACAAGGTTCTGGGGTTCAATTCCCGTTGTAGCAACAAAATGAAAAAAAAAAAAAAAAAAAAAAAAAAACATAACCGGCACATTTGCCCACTGTTAGTCAAAGTGTGAAGCACTAGTGAGTAAGGTTTATACGGAGATGAGAGTGCAGTCCCCAACTGGTCCCCAAAATTGTTTTGTAGAACTTCAACAAAGTCCAATTTCCCCCACTTACGAATAAACACACATCACATTTTCTTGATGATTGTTCTGAGTGCTGTAAAATGAACGAGGTGTTTTTATTCACTTACAGCGGGCAGAGCCTTCAGTTTCCATTCTGAAGGCTCTGATGGATTTCATGGAACCTGACAACAGTAGCTAGCTGAAATATGATTTGATAAAAAGATTTTATCAAACTTTTTTAATGTGGAGAGTCTTTTCATTTTATTGTTAATAAAAAAAAAAAACATTTCATTTAAAGATATTCATGAATAAGTGTGTTTTTATGAGTATGTTAAGGCCAGCAGAGAAGGCTTTGCTGGCCCTCACGGCCCACCACTGCATTTAAGCCATTTTTGTTTCACTACGAAGAAAAGTATTGTTTAAACATCACATCAGCACTTGAAGATTTGCTTTGAGGGTAACAAGGCAGAGCAAAATAGTTTCATTGCAAGAAAACGACTACTTGTTGTTGTCTTAATACCATCAGTGATTCTGTTTGGCACAAACCTAATGGAAATGAATGACTCTAGAAAACTTAAATCCAGGCAAAAATTGGTTTTTCTTCTAAAGTTGATTTCACCGCTGCTGCCCTGCAGCCACGTTGACCAACCTGTTCTCTGGGCACATTTCAAAAGAACACACTTGGCAAAGGGCTGAGATTTATTCAATCTTATCTCAGAAAAATACCTCCAAACTAATGTGTGTGAGGATTTACTTCTTTAAAGACAAGGTCGGGCGACAGGCTTTGGTGCCATGCGGCCTGCAAGACAATCTGAGCTGGCTTTTGAACAATCAATCTGTTTGTAGAGTAAACAGAAAATTCTATCAGAAAAAGAGATTATTTCAGGTAATAGAAAAGTTTATAAGCCAACTGTGGTCTTTATTGACCAAGAACAGCTTATCTTCGATAAGAGAGCAAACAAATGAAACATGTGGAAAAAAAAAAAAAAAAACAGAGTTGTCTCAACTTTTGTCAAATATTTTGTGTAGAAGTAATAAAACAAGTCAGAAGCAGCAGAAGTTAACAGTCATATTTAAGCATAAACAAAAGTGTAATGTCACCTCCCTAGACATTAGGCAACAGTTCCACAGCAGACTGAAAGCCATGACAGCAGGATATACTTCACTGCATAATTCTAACTGAACAACTAATCAGAGTAAGAGAGTCTGGGCAGCTTTATACAAAAAACTCGCCATCGGAATCTTAATTAAACACATGGGAAAATTAACCTCATCATAAATTCAAAAAATGCAAGTGTTGAGTCTTTTAGTGTTTTTCTTTATTTAGTGTCGACCCAGCACTAACCTACAATATTGCCTTTTCTTTTATCCCAGCTTTTAATTTGTCATCATTTATACCAGGCTTGTGATCTGCAGCCTGTTAATATCAACACTCAGACTAATTACTTTTATTTACATTAGCTCTTCACCACAACTGTTAACACAAACATTCCATGCACATGTAACAATGGACGCTGGAGGAAAACCTATAAACACGCAAGAATATTTACTTAATTTCTTGATAAATAATGCAGCTAAGGTAGTTTACCGCATGGATTTGGTAACAGCTGTTGGCCGAGAAACTGCGTTTACATCAGTTATAAACCTGCGTATATCACTGATAATACATTACTTTGCTATGAAGGACATGCAAATGTGCAAAGGTTTGGGAAATGAGTTGTTACTTCATACTTCAAACAGTCTGAGTTTAGAGATTAGTGACATGTCTGAGTAGGTTCTCAGTCATCCAGCTCATTTATTAAAGAAATAGTTACTTCCAGTGCATGGACGGATAGACGGACAGACAGACAGACAGACAGACAGACAGACAGACAGACAGACAGACAGACAGACAGACAGACAGACAGACAGATAGATAGATAATGAGGGTGGAGGGATAGATCTGGACAAACTTTCTCTCAACAGAGGAGAGAAAATTCTCCCCCATCACTGACAGTCAAACTACAAAATAAAACACCTCACTCCAACAAACAACAAAACAAAGCATCACTCAGGTGATACCAATACCCCCTCTACCCCACCTTCATCATTGAGCTCATTTGGAATAGGGTGTGGTCCACCCCACCTCCTTCATAAGTCTTCTGTTTCCTGCAACAACCATCTTTGAGGTTAAATATCCAAACTCCCCTGTACTCAAACAAGTATCATTTTCCTCCCTGCAGAAGCCTATGGCTATTCATCCCAGCTCCCTTCTTGTTGTGATCATGCTGTAATGTTTCCCAGTAATAAATCCATTTTTTATAGCTTCCACTAAAATGCCGAACGTAAATAAACTGGATTTAATACATTTTTGGTCAAAATCATTCAGTATTTTCATCAGAGCAGCTGTTCTCCTTTCCCTACTCTGTTGTTGTTGATCTTTTATCCTGACATTACATTCCTCCAGCTGTAGAACACATCAAACACCATCTCTCCATCTCTCGTCGCTCTCCGACTACCTGTCTACCAGCCCTGCCCCCCCCCCCCCCCCCCCCCCCCCCCCCCCCCCCCCCTGCTTTGACTCAAGCTCACACCATCACCAGCCATCACTTCACCACAGGTAGCTTGTAAATGGTCTGCTTTGGTCCAGGGGGAACAAACAGGTTGAAGTTAAATAAAGACAGCAGGGAAGCTCAGCGAACATGCACTTACTTTCTATATATCCCAGTGGTTGTGTTTCAAACAGCAGCATGGGTTAAAGGGGAAAACCTTGCAGGGTAAATACATTTAGTATGAACTGTCAGATATCTGACTTTACACCAGACCAAACGCAACCGGGCGAAAATGAGTGGGGTAACACTTCTCAAAAATGAACGTCATTGCACAAGAAAAAAAAATAATGCTGCAAAATACATTGTGTGAACATGGTGTTCTCTGCAACATTACTGCAACACTAGTGACTTCAAACACGTACACACAGAGCACCTTACTCAGTCCATCTCCCCCAATTAGAACTGTTTTCTTTTGCACTAAAACCTTCTGTCTTTGCACCAATGTTATGTTATGTAATGCACTGTTATAATTATTTATTTTTGTTAGTATCTATTATGACATAATTGTAATTACCTATTCTATTCATCTGGTCAACTGTAATGCACATTACCCATATATTTGCACTAACTGTTCTGATTGCAGAAGATGCATCAATGAATTGAAATAGCATTGCAGCGACCCCTAAAGAACCAATGCACACCGTTAAAACAGTCGAAAACGGGTTTGTTCTCCACATTTTTATGGTAAATCCTATAGTTCTCAAAACCCTGATCCACAGTATCCCTCTGGTTCAGTGTTGTATTACACAGAATCTATGGGAAACTGATCCTTTTTTTATTTATTTTTTTTTATTTTGTATTGACCACTGAAAGCTGACGCAGCCCTTCGGTGAAATGATAGAGTGGCTGGTGGCCTTGAACTTATTTGAGTCTGAGACCCCTGGTCTAAAGCTTAATATGGAAATATATCTAACACATTTTTGCAGCCCATTATTCAGCTATTTAACATTTTGTGCAGAGAAACTGGCCACTCTCTGTACCCTTGCCTCTGAGTCAACACCATGATTGAAATTCTATCTTCTAACGTGTGATTAAACCCTTGAGTCTCTACATTGTAATAAAATCTCAAAAGTTATTTGCAAAAGCACTAGTTTTAAGTGGCGTTTTAAATAGAGCTTTTCTAGAACCAATAGGAGGTGAGTCATTAAAATAACAACCGTTATAATAGCACTCACAGCTGGTGATAAAGCCCTCTTGTCCAATCTTGGCGAATACGGTCGAATAATAATAATGCAGCTGCATAGGCTTAAAGCATGGAGATTTGGGTGGTAGAGAAAACGCAGCACTCTGACACATTTGCCTGTAATAGTAATTAGTCATATTAGAATCGTACATAATCACTATGTTGATTAATGCTGTTACGACCTCCGATGGAGGGCAAAGCATTGGTGTGTTTGTAGTGCTACTGTATATGGAGTGTCCTGAATCACACTCTAGGGCAGCAGAGACTCAATGAAGGACACACACTGAAATGTTTAATTTTTCCCTCCATTGTGTGATTGATATGGAAATATGTCCTAAATGGTTATTTTGAATACCACGGCCACCAAAGTTATTATGGCTCGGTCAGCTATATGCCTCTGTCAGTGCTTTACTGCTGACGGAACATATTCTATAGAGCATTGCTAAATTATTATGACACAAAAGTGACAGTTTAGTGGAAGCCATTTCACCTTCAGGGGATCATAATGCCAGCACAATAAAAAAGTTAACTTAAATAATCCAAACTGGGTGTGACTTCTTATTTTCCGGAAATTGTAGAGTTGCAAAAATGGCAAACTGAAGCTATACTTTTATTTTTAGGAGGTATTGTGATAGGAGTTTGCACCAACTGACTGAAACTCCTTATTACTACAAAGTGCAAACACTAATCGTGAGCATGTGCTTTGTAAATGATCGGTTATATCACCTAAATGTGTACTTTTTGTTAGTGAGAGTGAAGTGATTCCCCAAAGAAAATGTCGCATTCTTTATTTTGCACCACGCAGCCATGACTGTCTTACTCTCTGGTGGAATTAACAAGTAGACAGACTGAACTCTCATGAGAAAAATACTGAGGCTCAGACTGCGATAACATCTTAATGACATTGTACTGCGTAGACGATGTGTCTCCAGTAACCCCTGTAACGCCGAAGTGCTAATCATGCAACTAATGATCTTTGTTCTGAAGAAACAAATCAGGGAACGAGCCACTGCCTTTGTTGGTTCACACATACCAATGAAAACATGTATAGTGATTAAATCAGACGCTACATGTGTTGTTATTTTACCTCTGGTGTACAGTGTGGTAATGAATATTATCAGAGAGTAAATTACACTGCAACGCTATTATTGTCTGGGAATCTTGGACGCACATCCACAGCCGAGCAGAAGGATGCACGGAATAAATAAACTAATTATAAATGATAAATTAATTGGAACTATTTATAGCTGATCATCTTTTCATAAAACATTTGGCGGAGACAGATACCAGCAAAAAAAAAAACTTTATATAAAAAAAAAACAAGTACAATGTTGCGACATCTTTTATATGTTAACAAAGATAAAGGGCAACGTCATTGTACGTGCGGTTTTAAATTTGTTTTTTTTTTTATAAATGAGTACAATTCGACACGGGGGATGCTGTTTCATTCCGCAATCACTTCATCGTTTCATTTTCAAGAACTAATTTTGTTTGATTGGAGCCACACGTACGTAAGAAGTGAGAAGGCGAGGGCGGAGTGTGAGTGATGGAGCTGATCCCTGGGGCAGGTGGAGTAGGAGGTTGATTGGTTTCCAAACACCCAGGAAGATGTGATGAAGAAAGCAACTGAAATAGAATCTGGGCCTTTTTGCCAGAGAAGAAAGTGAGGTGTCTTTGTTTAATTTCAAAAATAACATAATTAATAGTCACCACTAATTTGTCTGTCAACGAAGCAAACAGGAAAAAAAAAAAATAGCTGGGGATCCAAAAAACTCAGTTGTTGCTTTTATTCCCAAAAAAGACTCAGAAAATAGGAGTTGAGTTCTCCTTTTGTCATTGAAATCCCCCTTGTTCCCGTTTGACTTTGTTCTCTGTGTGTCAGAATAATGATGAATTATCACTGAGCTTCCTCCCTTTAGTGGGAATAAAGTCAGTATCTTATCTGTTCATGCAGCATTTGAAACCTGTGTGTTCCAAAGGGGACTAAATAAATGAATCTTATATTCAGTCCATAAACTCGGCTTTTCTCAAGGATCATCTCCACAGTTGCGTGCAAAACAGATGCCGCAGATAAAAAAAAGAAAAAAAAAAATGGTTGCAAAATGATTTAGAATGAGAATATTATACAGCAACGCGTAAAGAGATGTAGATTTTAATAACATTTTCCTTTTTGCACTTGCTGTAAAGTAGATAAATGGTTATACAAACCCATTGACAGTACAAGGATAGAGAAGGTTCTGGTCCAGCAAATTGATTTTTGATATTTCTGTGATATTTCTATTTGATATTTCTGTGTTTTATCAGCCCATTTTTTTCCATATCGGAACAAATAGGTATCGAATAGGTAATAGGTATTTCCACAAATATTCAAAATCTGATGCTGCTTAGCCCAGGTCTTGGCAAATATGTCGCCCTTATGGGGTCCTGCTATGGTTTACGTGAAAAATCAATCAATCATCAAACCGCACCCGACGGCTCAACAAGATGCTCGATGCTACACCTGATATCTACGATCTGGATAACATGCGGATAACAAAAGTGTAATTTGTGGAGGACATTATCCAGGATCACCAACCGATCTCTCCTGTTCAAGATGCTGAAATCACTTAACGTTTGGAGAACCTTTTTATTTGCCTATTGCGAGGCTGAATGATATTTTTCAAAAAAATATATAAACTTATAAAAATATCTTATATAAAAAACAAAATTTAAAGAGTTGTTACACTCTATAAATTTTAAATTGTCCAAGTTGCACTGCATGTGGGAATATTCTGAGCATGCCAGGTCCTACCACCTACTATGAGTCTATGTATTTCTCCAGCTTATGCTTCATCACTCCTAGAAATAAAATATATTGATCTTTAAAACTTTCAATTCTTCTTTTTACTTGCTGACATTTCAGAGAAGGCAGGTACTGTAACATCATCCTGATTGCTTTGGAACACATGGAAAACTCATGAATTCCTGGAATGGACTAGAAAACACAATGAGGAAAAGTGGATGAAACCAGTGAACTGGTGATGTTCCTGCTTTAAAGCAAGGATAAAAACCATTTTTTTCAACCATGTCACCCAGTTTAAAATATTTGCTATGTTTTTAGAATGAGAAGTTAAAGTCAATATTACTGCAGGCTGTCAACCAGTGCAACTGTAATGTAGTGAATGACTGTTATTAGACAGAAATTCCCAACTATCTACTGCAGCAATTACGAATAAAACCACTAGAGAGAACACTAGATGTTAACAGGGAATTGTGACACTGAATGTGAGGAGTTGTTTTTCTCCCGAAAGTAAGTACAGTAAGTGGTGGGAGATGTTAAGTCTGAAAGCTCACGCTGTCACTGCCTTTTTTATGGCAGCTTAATGAATTGCACAGACATTCATCAGGATTGGGTGGAGGGCGTGGAGGGAGGCAGGGATAATGGTTCGACAATTTTCACTGCATTTAGAGTTCCCATGTGTTGGTTCCCTGACAACTCTTAGAATCCCAGATGGATGGGCTCTGCTCCCAAAATGCTTCCAGTTGTTGCTGCTCACAATATACAACAGAGGATGAGAGAAACTATTCAAACAGGTGTTAATGTTATTCTTCTGCTTGTCGTTAAATCTGGGCCTGAGTTGCTCTACATATATAAGTGCATCAGCATATGACATGGAGTCAATATTATTAAAATAAATAATCTTAATTCTGTGCAATAATGTTGTAATTAATATCGGTCAAGGACGGAACCCTGACATATTTTAACTTACAACTCAGATCAACAAGCTCTTTAAATGCCATTGCATATATATATATATATATATATATATACATATATACACATATATACACATATATATATATATATACATATACACATGTCAGTGATTTTTTTTTTAAAAGCACATTTATGTGTTAAGGTCTGTCTCAAAGTCGTCT
The DNA here is from genome assembly GCA_016785265.1 of Paraplagusia blochii. NCBI lineage: Eukaryota > Metazoa > Chordata > Actinopteri > Pleuronectiformes > Cynoglossidae > Paraplagusia > Paraplagusia blochii. The sequence goes on along the minus strand of JAFBJS010007499.1, from coordinate 11,884 downwards.
TTCTGAATTAGGCCTTTAGTTTGGCGCAGAGGCCGTGTCTCTGTCATTGGTGTGAAATGCCAGAGTTCACTTCCAGGGCAAGTTCAAAGCTGAGTTAGGGCGTCTGGCTTCCAGTGGGCTCACCACCCGCAGGAAGGTAGGTGGTGTAATGTGATTTGGGTGTCAGTTGTGGAGACTGCTACTGCTCACAACCTGGTAACGGATAAGCAGGTGAAGATGGATGGATGTTTCTGAGTACAGTAATAGTCCATGGTCAAATTAAAGATTAAATTCTCTTTTTTGTGTTTTCTTTTTGTCATTGTGATGTTGTGATTCACACCACAGCACACAACACAAATTTGGCCTTTGTATTTAACCCATCACCAAAGGACGACAACATGCTCAGGCCACCTCAACGGTAGCTTGGTGGTTGGGGGAAGTCTGTTCCGTTAACCACTAGGCCACCAACTGCAGAGATAAACCATAAATATGCTGTTGATACAGAAGTCTTTAGACCAGGGGTGTCCAAACTGTTTGTCTCCTGAGCTACAAATGAGCAGGATGGAGTGGATGCAGTGGTGTGGATCACAACGGCGGAAGGATGTTGCTTCTCTTTCTTCCGTTCCTAAAGCTATGACAGTATCATCGGGTTAGAAATGACCTTAAATATCTTTTTTTTAATACAGATACAATACTGCACTCAGAGTGTTTGCTCCTCCAACACACCATGGGTTACCACAACGTTTAGCTGAACCTAACATATCAATTTCTTTGATATTCAACCCTCAAAATAATGAATCCTAATCATTTTGATCAATGAACAAAAGCGATACTGCATCAAGCAATCCCTACTTGGCATAATTTCAGCAAACATTTTATGCAATCAGTTAGTGCTGGTTGTTGGCAAACGACGGTGCATCAATGAGGACTTAGACAAATATGAGCAGGTGGTCCTGATGCGACGGCTCCTCCGTGTACGGTGTGTTGATCAATAGTCTGACAGTTGTGCTAAGTAGACGGTGACAGTTTATCTAATTAAAGGTAATGAATGTCGGCATCCAGCTGGAAGAGGGAGATTTAAAGAAGGTCATCTGACGTGTCTGTCACATAAGACAATTTTTTTTTTCTTTCTATTTAAGCTCCTCAGCCATAAGTGTTAATATCAAATTATTACATGCATCCATCATCTGTTATTGAAGTCCATACACCCACCAACTGCCTCCACTGTGAGGGCTGCTTGTGAATCTCACATATAGGAAAGCAATGATATTGTGATCAACACCACTCAGTGGTAACGTGGTAGATTATGGATTCCAACCTGGGACCCTCCAGTTTCTCGGCTACTAGGCTACCACCGGCAGTGATGTATAGCCAGTTTACACCCATTTACAATCCAAAAATCCTCTAGTTATCAATATACTGAGTCAATCTGTCTTTGCTCTAATGTAAAAACAAAAAAAAAACAAAAAAAAAAAAAAATCAACATGACCGCCCTTTCTGCTTGAAGGCAACATGTATTTCCGCTTTCCGTTTTGTTCCGACTCTTTAAACCTTTTCCATATTTACCAAACATGCTGGCAGGTGTTATTTTTTTTTTTTCTACTCAATCCTGCTGCAACTCTGTGCTGAGAAACATTGTGATTCAATTGCCTCACAAAGTTCAGCACAAACTGGTGAACGGTGACTCATCGGTTGGAGCAGACACTCAGATTACGGTGGAGTGGTTGGCAGGAATTATTTATAAAGGTGTTCATGTTTAAGAAATAGATGCAACCCGTTCAAAAAAAAAAAAAAAAAATAAAAAGTAAAAAAAAAAAAAAACTAGAACGGAAAGTTCAAGTGAAATATCATCGGTAAATGTTTAAAGAATGGTATAAAAAGCAGATTCAACAAAGACAGAAAGATAAAAGATATGAAATAACAAACACAAAATACCAGAAGATGTTTTTACAAGTACCCCTGAAAAACCAATTACTTGGTGTTACAGCCAAAAACACACTCGGGTAAAATTCCTGTGGCTCCAAATTCCGTTAAATTTAAGTAGTTCAACACTAATATATTCCACCACATATTTTATATGAAGTAATGTTATTCTAAGTGTCTCCAATAATAAAAGGATGGCAGTCAGAGGGAACTGCTTTTCATAACAATATAAGCCACTAACTCAGTATTTATTGGTAGGAAAGAAGAGTAAAATAAAAGTTAACAAAAGTTAACAATCCAAGTAATTTGATTTTTTAATCGATATTTTTTTTTTTTTTTTTTTGAGTTTATAACTAATTTGTATTCATTTTTTTTTTAAATAAGGTTTATCAAGATGGTTTGAAATATTTTATATTAACCCTGTTTATGACTAAGTGATTGTTATATTGATCCTGATATGGTGATCCACCTCATCATGCAATGTCCAAAAACGGATATCAAAATTGTTTTTTTAATTATATCAATGTCAGTTTTTTTTTTTTTTTTTTTTTTTTCATCCCTTTTTTTTTTTTTTTCATCCATTTCCTGTTATTATACAGAATAATCACTGCATCATAAATTGTCCTACAGGGACCACACCAGTATAAACCCAGGTTTGAGTGGAACCACAAGATGCTGCTGTTCACAGCCAGTTGAAACCGGTCAAATTAATTAATATTAATGACCGTGATTGTGCAAGTTTTGCAAATTGAAAACATCTTCAAACTGGCTACGGTGTAAACAATATGTTGATGATTATATTGTTCCACCGTTTGCTTTTCTCGTCGCAGGGAGTCTCCTCAGCAGACGCGTCTGTAAGTGACGTCTGAGTCAACTCTTAGACACGTCTTTGAACCAAAAAGAGTTACTTTAAGGGCATCTGGACATAATAGGTTTCTTGAAGACGTTTCACCTCTCATCCAAGAGGCTTCTTCTTGCAGAACCGATAAAAAAGGAACTGTGTTTGGCTTTAATGACCTGGATGACAGAGCTTACACCAGTGGTTTCAAACTCAAACTATCTCTCAAACACTGCTCATTTCACCAAAGGGCCACATTAGCAATTAATGTTCAAATCAGAAGACACATCACATCAAGGTGGGGGCCACAAAAAGTTTAAGCACCCTGGTTTCATACATTCTTCATATTCCTTGACGTACTAGCTTCAAAGGTGGTTGGTCGATGGGTCGTTTCCTCCTTTCCCTTTCAATTAATCAAATCTTTCATTTGATTAATTCAGAATATGGTTGTTTGATCGGGGTCAGATTTTAAAAAGCCATATTTCCACAGAGCTGACATGTTCCTATGTGTCTAACATTTTCTCCATTCATGTCGCTCAATACACACTGTGTTTCCACTGCTGCCATGCAGCCACGTACAACTTGTTTGATATCACCTGAAAACAGTCAAACAATGTCCCATGTTGCGACAGTTTCCGACACTTTCCCGACGTTTTGTACCAACATATAATTGTATAGCAGTATATGAACAATTTGTATCATTAAATAAATAAAAACAGCCGTATATAGCCCTGCCTTAGGGCTAATCCTCAAAAACGTCAATTTGATTGGTTAAAAGAATAAATCAGGCCCCTGATGCAGACAAAAACACTCTCTTCTAATATTTATCATAACACGTGGAGACAGACAACCCTGATAGTTTAGCAAGGAGTCAATCCAGCGCTGCTTCACCTGCCTCCATTTAGCCTTGTCATTGTAATTTAATTCCCCACAGTCTCTGACGGCCCTGAGGACATTTCAGCTTTCTTTACTATGACAGATGTCCGATGATTTTGCATTTAATCTCTGGCCCGCGGCTACAGAGCATGTGAGGCAGCAAATTGATGCCAGTGTAGTCAGTGAGATGGCAGAATAGCTGCTGATTTCTGAAATTGGATACTTACTCATCCAACCTCGCGCCCTCATTAGAGTGTCAGAGTGAAGTCGGGCTGCGGCTGCAATTTTCCCTTTTCAAGTGGGGCCTTTTTCGAGAAGTTAAATAGGACAGGGGGGAAACTTTGCACCTAAGCCAGCAGATTTGATGGAGAAAATATGTTTTTTTTCTCAATGTGCCCTTGGGTTGTTAATTAAAAAGAGCTGAGTTGAGTTATATAGTGGTAACAATATGTAAAATATGGGCTCTCTACTTTTTTTTTTCTTTCCCGAAACACTTTAATTTTAGATGTTATTTGTTTTTAATGTAAAATGTATGTGATAACTTGAGCGGAGCGGCTGATAGAAAAGGTAAGTGCTCCAGTTTAATCTCCCACTCTCCCACACGCAGCCAACAACCCTCACATTCACTTAACTCGACTTGCCCGACAGCTAGAAATGAATATTCTGCAACACTGGGGTGAAATTATAATCACGCCGCTTCGATTAAAGCCATGTGCTTCCAGAACAATCCACTGAACATCATCACATCATTCTAGTACCTTCTCCACCTCCAGGCTTCAGAGGCTTTTGTATTATACCTTTAAAGCGGCTAACGCTGAACTGAAGAACTCTATTATTAAACATTCACTAAGATAGTCTTGGAACAGCCTCATATATGGCAATATTCTTCAATATATACCATGGCAGTATCAAGTTTAAAATAACATTAGAAGCAATTCTAAGAAATCATAGAACTTTATATTTACTAGAAAAAGACAGCAATGAAACCACAAAAAGACAGAAATTCAACCACAAATTGTCAACTGTGGCTGCTCTACTTGAGATAAAGCAACACTTTCTGAAGACTTTTATAGTTTTTCACACTTTCTTTTCCTCAAACTCTAAACTGACCTTTATTTTAAATACCGTGTCGTAGTCTTTAAAAGTGAATCTGCTGGAAAAAAAAATAAAATAAAAAAAAAATTAAAATAAAACTAAGATAAAAACAATTTCAATGAATGTGTTATGTGAGTTTTTAAGTTAGAAACCCATTTGCCACCCTCAGGGCTCCACATTCCCTTTGTCTGTTCTTTCCAATTAGAAAACTATTAAAAACATACTTAAAGTTCTCACACCCTGCCAAAATTCAAAAAATATATATATATTTTTTTTTTCATGCGTCCTAATAAAAACTCTTCAACTGTGATACTGACACTGCACTATTCTATGAGCCTCCCTGTGGTTTGGAAGCCATTATCGGGTCCGTGCTATGCCCGGAGCGAGTCTGCTTCCTTATCCGCTAGACCACCACTGCTGCCCCTACAGGTAACGACAACTACTACAGTTCATTTAGATGAATAATCATCAGTGAATTTAAAAGGTGGCCTTTGGTATAAAACCATGTCAAACAAGGTGTACAAGCTGTTTTTGTGAAAATAATTATGCATTCATCCGATGCCACAGATGCACAGCTTTTTAAGATGATGTTTTGCAAAGAAATCACAAATTCTGTAACCTTTAAGAAAAAAACGAAAGACATAGAAAAGCTTGTAGCTTTTCCAGGGTTTTTTTCTTAGATTTTTTTTTTTTTTGTTCTTACTTCACACTAGGGTTCCAGCATTTCTCGGTGGACGTGATTTAAACTCTGAATGATTTATGTACAATTTTGCCCTGTGTGACTTTAAACTTCTAAACAGTTTTTGAATGTGAATGTTTCATTGATTTATGGCTGGTGTGCGTTTCATTTTTTATTTTGGTGAGATTGCCAGATGAATCTCATTCCTCTTGTCCATCTCCTGAAATCCTTGGCTTAGATTTACATTTCAGAGTTGCAGACGACGCTCATCAATGACTTGATATTTAAATTGATTTTTGACTGATGGCTGTACCGTCACATTTCTGTGGCGTGCATGATAACTTTGTACAAAGCGCGCCGCGGCACAAATGGGAGAACACAACAAGCTGTAGCCCGAGACAGAGACATGATTTATTGGGTACAAGGAGAATGCACTGTAAAGCAAAGGGAGAGGGAACTTTTAATGGATTCTCTACGAAAGACAAACAACTGGGAGCCTTTCAGTTCATCTTCTTGAATGGATTGGGGCCCTGTGGCACCCACCAGGTGAGCTGTCAGAACTTTAACAAGCTTAGTGGTTTACAAGGCTTTAGTTGAATCTTCTTGTCTCATTTTCTCTATTTTCTCCCTTTCTTTCTTTTTTTTTTTTCCCCGAGTCGAGGGGGCAATGAAATGAGTAATATCCTTTTGTCAGATTTAGCTCGTCCCCTAGTTGGCAGCCTAACCACATAACGCCTGTCAATCTCAATGCACTGGCACAGACTGAGCTACAGCAGTCTGTAAAAAGCAGCATCAGCACTGCTCCGAGGAAAATCAATAGCACTTTATTTGTAGAGGATGTGAAATAAGAGATTCATGAAAAATGTCCCCTTTTTCTAAGGAGGTTATATTTTTTCCTAATGTGTGCCTGACGAGTGACTGATCAGATTATTGTGTTTTATTTTTGTTTTTGTTTTTTTTTTTAAATGCAGAAAAAAATCAAAGTTAAACTCATTTTTTTCCCCCAAATATAAATGCATTCTTTTTTTTCATTTTCTGCTGAATAACACCATTGTTTTTCCGTTTCTTTTGAGTCTTTCAATAGAAACTTCTCGTTCCAGGTTGACTCAAAAATGTCTCAGAGTTGCTGCAACACACGTCATCCACTGGAAGTGGCTCTGACTCATCACATCTCCTTACCTTATGCTCGTACAAGATTTCAGTGGAAAATTGTCAACAACCCTCCTCAATACACCGTCTTTATATAAACAAAACAGTAACAGCTCTGCACTGTAGGTGTTGGACATTCGAAACTTGTGTGCAAAGTTTTCTCTCCAGCTGCAACTAACAAAACAACTAAACCTGACGCCTTAGAATTACCTGGTTACTGGGAATTAATCATCTTTCCTCTCTGAGAAAATAGCAAAGTAACCAGAACCACAACACAGTGGTCACTGAAAATACTGCTGTGTAAAGCAAATCATTGAATATCTATTTTCTGTGCCAACAATTCATTTCAACGGAGCAGAACTGCATGTTCTGCACCATACAAACATATATATACATACATATATACATATATATCTACATACACAAACACACACACGTATATACACATACACACACACACACGTATATACACATACACACACACACACACACATATATATACACATACACACACACACATATATATACACACACACACACACACATATATATACACACGCACACACG
>JAFBJS010007495.1:23814-40811 GCA_016785265.1 Paraplagusia blochii | reverse complement strand
ACATATATATATATACATACATATATATACATACATACATATATACATACATACATATATATATATACATACATATATACATACATACATATATACATATATACATATATACACATATATACATAAATATATATATATACATATTTAACATTAAGAGTGCATTAAGCTTATCCTCAAGCTATCTTTTCATTTTCTTTTTTCTCTTTTTTTTTTTTGATACTCCAAGGTCATTGCACAGTAAAAAATATTTAGGACAGATTTGGTCACCATAAGCTACAAACAATTCAAACAAACAAAAAAAAGACAGATTGGGTAACTGTTTTTCCCACTGTGCATCCACAAAAAAAGACAGATTGGGTAACTGTTTTTCCCACTGTGCATCCACGTGGGTCTCTAGTATAAAAGCTGGCAGCATTTCTGGTATTACAGAAACAAAATACCTTCATTGAAGTCATGCAGCTGCAATCAGCAGTAACATTTTTAAAGACACTGCTGTCTACTTCAATATTTTTATAAATGAAAATAATGGTTGTAAAAAATACTTTATTTTCTTAGATTTTTCAAAATTATCTATATGAATGGCAGTCATCATAATTTTCTGTCACTAACCATCAGAGTGGAATTCAAATGTTTTTGAATGATCCTCTCAATGATAATAGTACATTTAAAAAAAAAAAAACACAACTGCACCCGAAATGCATGTTCCAAATGTGTGAAACTATAAACATTATCACCTCATGCCTGACTGAAATGTAATTAAAACCAAACACTATTTAAATCAAAACATTATCACAAGTGAAGTTTGTCTAACCTTGTCTTCCATCCTTTGAATTTGTCAGTTCTTCATAGTATCTGCTGGAACAGCCTTGCAACAGGACAGAATAACCTCCCAGAGCTGTTGTTGAGATGTGAACTGCCTCCCACCATCATAAACACTTCTCTTGATGAAGCTCCAAAGGTTCTCAATAGGGTTGAAGTCAGAGGAGGATGGGGGCCACACCATATGTCTTTCTCCTTTGATGCCCATTGCAGCCAGAGATGCAGATGTATTCTTTGCAGCATGGCATGGTGCATTGTCATGCATGAAAATGATAATTTTCCAAAAAGCTTGATTCTTCCTTTTGAATCAGAACTCCACATAGGTTGTGGATGTCATCTTCACACCATCAGGGATCCTGAAAGGGCCGACAATCTCCCCATGATACCAGCCTAAAACATCACTCCACCACCTCCTTGTTGGCACAATAGCCTAGTGCAATAGCCTTGCACTACTCCATCCATCTGGACCATCGAGGGTTGCACAACATTCATTGGTGATCAGAACAGTTTTGAAGTCAGTCTTCAGGTATTACCTGACCCACTGGAGCCTTTTCTGCTTATGTACAGTGGATAGTGGAGGTGGAAACGATGGCTTAGGCACCGCTGAAAACCCCTGAATGATCCTGCACCTTGTTGTCCAGGGCACGTTGGAGGCACCAGCAGCTTCAAACACTTGTCTGCTGCTGTGATGGGGCATTTTTACAGCTGCTCTTTTGATCAGACGTATTTGCCTGTTAGAAAGAGTCCTGGATTTTCCTTTATCAGCACGCACACGTGTGTCCTCTGAATGAGCTACATACTTCTCCACATTGAGATGATCACAATGAAGTTTCTTGGCAATTTTGATTGCCGTCATTCCTTGACCCAAACATTCAACTAGGTGTTGCAGTTCAGCAGCCAAAAGGTCCTTCTTCTTGCCCATCTTTGTTGGAAATGGTAGGTGGAACAATCTTCTTTAGTAGTCTCCTCTTTAATTGGACTCACCTGCCAAACTAATTAGCACAGGTGTCTTCAATTGGTTTCAGTGATATACAGAACCATGATACACATCACCATTCAGGGGTTTAAACTGACAAACAAAAAAATCTTACCGTACCACTGTTGAACACTTTTTTTTGCATAATAATTTGGAACGCAGTACAATGAAGTCATTATTTGCATTACCTTCCTTATATGTATTATTTTAACCACAATCAACATTTCTATAATGCATAGAATGTAAGATGTTGGAATGGAAAATATATCTTTCTGTATTTCAACCTCATCACAGAGTTTTGATTGCAATCAACATAAAATATCCCTGTCTCTTTTTTTTTTCTTTTTTGCAGATGTCTATTTGTATGATAAAATGTGAATCACCATTCAGGAAATGTGATGCAGACAGTATTCCTGGTGAGGTATTTTCTTGAGTGAGGAATATTATCTTGGTCTCAACTACATTTTTAACTACATAGTTAAACTTTTTTTTTGGCTGTCAGTGATATGATTTCACTCCAATCATGGAGCTGTTCCACAGCATTAACACAGAGCAGACAGATGCCCCCAGAGCATCTATCAGCACATGCATGCTTGGAGGTTTTCCATCTTTTCCAGTGGATCTCCCCAGGCAGGAGACCCCTGTCTCACCTGCCATTTTTTAGTCCGACAGCTGAGAGCTAGACAGCGGAACGGGAGCAGACAGAGAGGAGCGGGGAGGAGAGGTGGAGAAGAGGGATGGTTGAGTTTGAAGAAACTAAAACAAAGTGATACTGATGAGGAAAAAAAGGTAGCTTTTCAAAAAACGTTGTGACGTGCGCAAGACCATCCCTCCTCACCTCTGTCCTCCTCTTCAGGGACCAGGTGCTACCTTCTAAAGGGACATGGGGTGAAAAACAGGCTTAGCCCTGTGTTTTACTTGGCATCTCTGCACCTGCATCTGCAGCCGTGGGAGGTGGGAGGTGGGGAGGGGGCAGAGACAAAGTGTCAGATGAGGTTGGTCTCCTAAGGCTACACACTTCTGTTGCTACACCACCTCACAGCAGACCTCTCTGCTCCTACCAGCACCTCTTCCACTGCCTGACACGTCTCCTTGAAATGAATGCCCTGGTATTGAGTCAGCAACACAAGCATTTATATTTTCATCTCTCCAGCTGGTCAGGTGTACTTACTTCTGACAACTAAAGAGAAAAAGTCTGTACTTGCTGTTGTTTTGTAGCTTCTCTTTTTTGCCTTTACACGCCGACGCCGGCGTGCTTTTTCTCTTGCTTGTGTCATATTAAATCGCTGCGTTCACTGCTCCAGTCAAAACTTTAGAGCTGTAAGATTTTGCTAGTGATTTCACTTTGAGCAACCTTTAGAATTCAACTTTGTTCTTGCTCTCGCTCCCATGACGACGTCTTCCGTTTTTTATTCTAGTAATGTAACAGCTAAAACCCGTCTCCTCTTTAACTTTGAATCCCAACAGCTATTCCTCTTTGTTGTGTTCGTTCTCCAGAACTAGCCTTTTTTTTTGCCTCTCTCTGCTGTCAGCGTCCTGAGTGCTGCGAGGAAAGGTCTGTCCTCCACAGGGTTGTTCCTGCCTCGAGGTCAGGGTGTGAGTCAGAGGCCTGATTCCGTCACCACAGGTTACCGACTCACTTCTCCCCATCGAGAATATAGAATGAGATGAGATGTTGGCTCAGGGGCAAAATGTTAAAGACACCGCGAGTGCAATCGGTGTGTACGAATGTGTGCTTGTGCGTGCTGTTCATAATCAAATAAATAAATCACCCACTGTTAGTGAGAGGGGGTTTATTTGAATGACGGTGCCCTGAGGGGTCCCTTCAGCAGTGGTTTCACATGACCTGCGCCGGTCAGGCCTTCAGCAGTCACACCTGCTTCTTCACAGCTAATTGCTAGTCATTACAATTGTAAAGTCAAGTTGAAGTCAGGTTTCTCTTTTAGTCTCAGATGAATTTAAAATCAAGAAATGTGGTTTTAACTCTCACGAATTGTGCTGATAGGCAAGCCGAAGGCTGACGGCGTGTTCTGCGTTCCATGTCTTTTTTTAGGACAGTAAAAGCATCACTGCCAATTGTCAACTTTTATTTCAGAACGCCTTTTTGAACAGGTGGACTGGACCAATACATCCATCCATCCTGGGGCACAATTCGGAGGAGGCCTACCCTGACTTTCCTCTCCTTGCACACATCTTCCCGTAAAATTTGAGAATATTATAATTAGCGGACAGAATTTTGTCTTTTCTTTCACTACAGGGGGTTACAGAATGATCCTTGTCCTCTCTTTGGATTGAAAGTGTCCAGTTATGATTTTTTCTTTTTCTCACTGATTCTCCTATGTCAGCCCACTAATGAGAAGTGGATATGACAGTGTGATAGGCTCTGCTGATATACACTGTCATAAAGATAATGAGCATAACTTTGAGCAGATTCATGGAATTATTTTATGGTCATTAAAGATAGAGCTCTGGTCTGACACATATCACATATCATCATCACATATATCTGTGTGTATATATAGAATTTATATATATACTTACTTATACATACATATCTGCATCTATACCCACTTATATATTGCTATATATATATACTTAGGAGTTAGAACATTAGAGAACAAAAACATCAACTTATAAAATAAATAATAAGTAAATAATACTAATGTAATAAATGAATTATTGTACCAGATACATCTCCATTGTTCTGTGGTCCATATGTAGAAGTGAAGTATATAACTTATATAACTAAAAAGCTAACGTATTTAGTTATCATGAATAAATCATCTTAAATATTTCTCTAGGGATCTTAACGTGCCACCTTAAAGGTTTTTTTTTTATTTCCTGCAGTTTTGTCCCAGTCATTTTGAAATTAATAATAATCATTTGAGTGCAATAATGGGCCCCGCTATCTTAACTTTGCAGCATTTGAAATATTTCACCTCAGTCCAGATTAATGAGTCATATTATAATTTTCCACATGCCACTTCATGATGAATCTCATAGCTGATTCGATTAGCCATGTTACAACTAGACAGCTGTGCACGTGGCACCACGGTGTGAATGAGTTTGGGAGAAGGAAGTTAATGGATCTGTGCTGGACAATGAGAACCTAAGGACAAGTAGTTGAGTAGTTGAGTCCTACTAAGTTTTTAGCAGTTTGCAACTTGTTAGAAGTTGATGAAGTATACAAACAAATGCAGAGATGCGGCTAATGTATGCCTTTTTTCTAACTGCTCGAGCAGAAAAGGTAAGAGTGAGACAGGTGGTGTCAAGGAAGAGGCAAGTCATAACCGCCAATAAACACCATAGAAGAAGAATTATACCGTATGGTAACGTGCTTTGTACAATAAAATAAAATTAGCATAAACTGACCCTCATCATGAAAAATGCAAAAGGAATGTGGGGCACATGCGGCTTATAGTCAGGTGCGGCTTATGTATGTACAAAAAGTTTTTTCCTTTAACAAATATATTGGGTGCGGCTTATGGTCCAGAAATTACGGTAAGTTAAGACAGATAGGCAGGCAAGTAGACGGGCAGATAAATAGATAGACCATAGGCAGACAGATAGATGGATAGATAGTTGTTCGAAAAGGCAGTTTTATACTACTGTAGATCAATTCAAAGATCAATTCAAATCAGACAAAATCTAAAAAAGAAATGTCTGTCTTGGAACTTTTTGAACTAAGCTATAAATGTTTCAGTTAATTGACATACTGTATGTAGAAAAAAAAAACAGTTCCAACACAATTATCCATGACACGTACAGCGTCCTCTTAGGTTGAGTCACGGATTAATTAGGTCGGTTGTCTACAATGGAAAATGTAATTAAAATGCAGTGTCAGGTCTTTGTAAAAAAAAAAAAAAAGAAAACAATGTTGCAGTAGTCATGTTTACAAATGGCTCTATAGTACTTGACATGCATGTGATGTCTTTTATGGATTTAAATGACAGTGTAGCTGCTCTAATGAAACAATTTGTCGCCTTTACTGTTGTTCAATTGTAATTGAAATAGCAATTGAACAGGTGCTGGTACCCATGTTTTTTTGTTTTTTTTTTCATGCTTAGACATGACATCACCACCCCAGTCTTAATGTGCAGGCGTCGGTCTTTGCAAAGACAGCTGATGAACTGTGCTATAATAAATGGACATCACATATGAGCAGTTCAGTCAGGCTGTGCTTCTACGTGTTGTGGTCAATAGGTGGTTCCTGACCCAGGCAGCCAGCAGAATGGCAAAAAGATTGGAGGAGAAATGGACATCAGAATGTGAGCTGTTCTGTCTGATGAGGTGGCTGGGGAATAAAGCCCAAGGATGTTCCGGGTGTGTGTTTGTGTGTTTTTGTCAACATATGGTACCCACAATAATAAGTAGCAATGGGAAGAAAGGATTTAAAATTACTCTGTGTCTTTGTGGGTGTGTCTTGAAGCTGTATTTTTTGTGTAAATGTCTTGGAGTGTATATGTGTAACGAGGTGGTATTGGCTGTGTAAGTGATGGCCGACGGGGTCTCCTGGAGTCTATTTAGTCGGAGTAATGAAGTGCGTCTGCCCAGGGAAGAATATGAAGGACATGTTTAGAGGCTGAGGCAGACTGCAGGGTCGCTGGACTCGACCTTGGCGGGAGAGAAGAGAGGAGGGAGGAGATGGACAAGATCTTTCAGTGGTAATGACATTTACTCCGTGTCAACAAACAACCGCATCAGGTCATCTCACAGCCATTGACTCCTCCCGGGCCTCAGTGTATGCGGTAACAATGATCGAGTTGTTCTCCTAATGGAGCATTACCCGTTGTTGAACTTGCACTGGTGCAGAATGTCTTGAGTTTAGCTGTAGTGTAAATTCTACAAATGTATCTGTAGGTGTGATTATTTTGTAATTTAAACAATGCATCATAGGGCAGGATATTAGATCTCCATCTGCCTATCCCTGTCCAGGTGAAATGGCCACCCAAATCACACCGCTCCATACTGTCAGCCTTCCTGTCACCTCAGTGGCAACCTGGCAGTTGGTGGTTTAGAACCTGAAGCCTTGCAGACACAGGTTTGTCTCTATCAATACATGCAGCTGTCTGGGCTAAACACATTTGTTAATCTATTTATTACTTAAATTATTTTAGGTCACATCGTCTGAGCAAAACCCAAGCACGCATTGTCAGATTTTCATTAACTTGGGAAAAAATATATATATATTCTTAAAATATCACAGCTTATTTTGACTGATAATATCAAACATCCCTATTCACATGCTCAAAATATGCGTTTAATTTCACTGGTAAAGTGCTAAAATCTAATCCAAAAATCAAGATGTTGTCTGTAACGTGCGAGAAACAGGCTTTGAATGACTCAAATATAGCTATAAAATGTAAAGTTTAGTGTCAAAAGTGCAAAAAAAAAATAAAAAAAAATAATAATAATAATAATAAATAATGAAAACATGAAAATACCTGTGAACTACAGATAACATAGTTAGCCCAGAACCTATTTCCCACTTGGCTTCTGTCTTTCAGGTAGTAACTAAATAAATATTAACATTAAGACTGGTGATAATCAGAATATTTATCAGGTATTTAGTTTGCTATCTAATATATCATCAACTCTTTGGTCGAAAAGCTCGTCTTTTCACACCGCCTTCACATGTGACAGAACAGCTGCGTGGCTTCACCGTAGCCTTCGGCTAATTTATGTGTCAGATATTTGCTCATCCAAAATCTTAACGTTGGTAATTTCATTGGAGGAGTTTATCAGATTTGGATCTCTCTCTCTCCCTCACTATATATATATATATGCAAATCTGATCATTTACTATGCAAAACTGTACAATTTAATCTTTGAACCATACATTTGAGTCCCACAAGCTGATTCTTTTTCTTCTTCTTTTTTTTTTTTTTTTCCTTTTTGAAATCACATGCACTTGTCACATGAACTGCTGGTCATCACAGGGACTTCACTTGTGATAGGCCTAATCAGATTGTCTATTTTAAGTCTCTCTCTCTATATATATATATATATATATATATATATATATATTAGAAATACATATAAGATGCAAATCTGATCATTTACTATGCAAAACTGTACAATTTAATCTTTGAACCATACATTTGAGTCCCACAAGCTGATTCTTTTTCTTCTTCTTCTTCTTTTTTTTTTTTCTTTTTGAAATCACATGCACTTGTCACATGAACTGCTGGTCATCACAGGGACTTCACTTGTGATAGGCCTAATCAGATTGTCTATTTTAAGACTCCTCAGTGAAGAACGTCTTTGTCTCCCTCGTGATCCCTGACCTCATTCTTAGCCCTGCATTTCCACTGCCCTTCTTCTAAGTCTGCCCGTGAACTTGTGCCAGCTGCCATGTGAGGATCACAACGGAGTGAAAGGCTGGGAGTGGAATATTTGAGCAATGGCATCAGTGGTTTGTGGAGGAAATGAAGAGAAGAGCAGACACAGGGAAAAAAAAAAGGAAAAAAAAAATCTTTTCAATCTCCTTTTACCGCTTTTCTTTTGATGAGTTATTGAGGTCATGCATTGAAAAAGTAGAACACAACCTCAGTGGTTACATCTTGAACTCAATCAATTTTGATTAAATATTCATGGCCCAAAGTCTTCAGTAAAAATAGCTGAAATGTTCCCGTTGAACTAGAGTTCCAGAGTAGGGATTGGAGGCTTTAGAGGGAAAAGAAATATTTTTTTCCGTGAAGCTGGGAAGTAAACCAACAACATTTGGCTGCGTTCAGAGGCGACTCTTAAAATGGAAAGTTGGAGAATTTCAATTCAAACCTCATTTACAGCAAGTTGGTAACAGTTAAAGGTCTTTTCCTTCCCAAACTAGTAAAATAAATAATAGTTAGAATGAACTCAGAATACACTAGGATGAAACAACCAATAAGATCTGCTGACGATGAGTTTGTTCCTGTAATGCTTTGTACTTAATCCTAAATTTAGTGATTACAGTATAAGTTGTAGATCTACACCTTGTTAGTACTCTTTAACCTTCAGAATTGCCCTAACCCTACGTGGCATAGATTCAACAAGTTCCTGGAAACATTCTTTCGAAAGTTTTGCCTGTATTGACACGATAGGATCACGCTTCCATTATGTGAATCTCCTTTTTCATCACATCCCAAAGCTGCTCTATAACATTGGGATCTGGAGACTGTGGAGGTTGTTTAAGTACAGAGAACGTATTGTCATAATCAAGAGTGTTATGGCCTCCTGCGTATGCCTCCTGAAAGTAGCCATCAGACGATGGGTACACTTTGCCCATAAGGGGATGGACATGGTCAGTGACACTACTGTGGTATGGTTTTGCAACGGTGATCAATTGGTAGCGAGGAGCTCAAAGTCCATCCATCCATCCATCCATCTTGTTTGGGTGATGTCCCACTGGGAGGAGACCCAGAGGAAGACCTAGGGGAGGAGCTCAAAGTGTGCCAAGAAAATGTCTCCATTCTACCACACCATTCCCCCTCCCCAAATCTTTAACTACTCGTTATTCCTCTTTCAAACATTGCAGTAGACTTAACACCTGGCCAAGGACTTCACGTCCCGGAGTTTCTATTATTCCTATAGACTCCCAATGCCCCCAACTCCTCAAGGACTCTACTCGCTAAGATCTGGACCCAGGACCCTGTCGACCTAATTTGACTATGTAGGGACTTTATAGTGCCATTTTTATTGTGCCACTGTTTAGTTAGCCCGCCTGTCCGTCCTGGGTGAGGATCCCCTCCACTGTCGATCACCCTGAGGTTTCTTCCTTTTTCCTGTCTCGTTTTTTTTTTTTGGGAGTTGTTCCTCAGCTGGCGTGAAGGTCTATGAGGGCAGGGGGTTTATTTTCTCTTGTACTGATTGTTGTTGTTTTAATGCACAGTTGTTCTGTACAGTGCCTCGAGATTTGGCACTTTAAACAAATAAAAGTTGAAGTTGATATAGTCACCACCAGAGTGAATTGTTGATGCTAGGCAGGATGGATCCATCTTTTCATGTTTCACCAAATTCTGACCCTATCATCTGTGTGTTGCAGCCAAAATCCAGACACATCAAAACAGGCATTGTTTTTACAATCAACTATTGTCCAAATATGGTGAGCCTGTGTGAATTTGTAAACTCAGGTTCATAAGTCTTAAGGTCCAATCTGCTGTTGTAGCCCATCTGCCTCAAGGTTGAGATGCTGTCCGCTCTGTTTTAACATATGGTTACTTGAGTTGACCTTTCCATCAGCTTAGACCCGTCTGCCAATTCTCAAGGCATTTTTGCCCAGAGATCCGCCGCTCACTGTATATTTTCTCTTTTCCAGATCGTCTCAGTTAACCAAAGGGATGGTCGGTTTGAATACCCCTGTAGATCAGCACTTTCTGAAATACTCACACCAGCCCCTCTAGCACCAGCAACTGCCAAGTTACTAAAATCTCCTTTTCTCCCTATTCTGATGGTCCATTTATACTGCAGCAGACAGTCTTCAGCATGTCCACATACCTAAATGCAGTGTGATTCACCTGTAGGTGTTTTTGTTTTGGACTTCCACCTCTCTTTGTGTGATTGTGTTTGTTTCTGGTACCACAGCTTCACTCAATAGCCCAAAAACATAGAGAAATAAACTTACTGTACATTTTCATTTGATGTTCTGGAGGGATTTTTTTTTTTGATATTGCTGTGGTTTTTTCCCTGTCTCTGGTACAAAGCTTTGTTCGTTCCATGATTTCTGGGATTACCTTAAACGACACTGGAACACAAGTGAGTTGCTAAAAATCCACACACCCACTACTTGATAATGAAGGTCAAGGCAGAAGGCAGATGTAAAGGGGCTAGGGACCATTGGTCCTAAAAAAGGACAGCCAAGACAAGCCGCGCAGCAGCTGTTTGCTAGGCTTTTATTTCAGCAACCCAATGTGTGTGGTCAGTTTTTAAACACAGTCCTTTGTGGTTATCGTCATGACTGAGCCTCCCCGCTCTTTCTGTCGAAATATTTCCATTCACTATCTAAATCATGGGGCAAACCTCTCAAGCACATTTATAATAAAACATCCTCTTTATATTATTCTCCATTCTTTAGCTTGTCCCTTTTTCGGGGGTTGCCACGGCAAAAACCCCCATGTCGTCCCTCACTGCATCCATTAATCTCCTCTTTGGCCTTCTTATTTGTTCCCTCTGTGGTAGGTAAACAAACTTGGGTCCACAAGGCCCCGAGTTCGAATCCCCCCTACTGTCAAGTTACCATTGAGCTGCCCTGAGCATGGTATTGTCCTTACACACTGCACCCTAGGCGCTAGCTGCCCCCTGCTCACTACGGTGATGGGTTAAATGCAAAATTTCCCAAAAAAACAACAACCCCCTTCATCACCTGGAGAAAAAAAAAAAAAACATTCTCAATTTGGAGAATAAATTTCCCAAAATGTACTTGAAGTAACAAGAGGAAATCTAACACACAGGTGTCTGTTACCGATGCGTTGTAGATGCAAAGCTCACGATAACGTTACGGAGCCTAGTTCTGAAGGGTGAAAGTTTTCTGAAGCCATGTTCAACATGGATCTGTAAAAGCATATTGTTGTTAGCCCTGTGCCAACATACGCCAGCTTTCTATCAGTGTAACCTGACACCCACCCACTGACGTCACATATTAGAGCAAAGAAAAAACAGTTCCAAACAGGAGGATTAGTTGCATAAAACCACAGAGCATTTTATAAAATGAATAACAGCAGATCACAATATGCACAGGGAGGCCTGCAATAACCTTTTATATTCCTATTTAGTGCCGTCATCAGCTCAAATTTTTAATCAACCTGACCATCAGCCTGCGGTGCACTTAGTGTTTAATGCTAATTGACAAACGCAAATTCATCAAACCTGGCAGATGAACATGGTAAAGATTACACCTGCGTAGCATCAATGTGCTCTTTATTGCACTTGCGAGCACGCTCAGCCCTGCTGATGCTAGCGTTCGGCTGAAAGCACACCTGTGCCGGCGCAGGGGTTCACACAGCCTGTGAACGTGACAAAACACACACCAGGACAGTTTGGGGTACACTGTTTATTCATCACCACTTGACCTGTGTTTGCTTGTATGCATGTGAGCGTCTATGAGCACGTTTGAGTGCCTTGTTGCACCCCTTGTCGCACCATCTGTGACCAATGTGACTGTATGCAAAAAACGGTTGCAACGGTGACAGCACAGAATCAGACTATTAGGAGGTGAGGCCAATCTTTCTCGGGAAACTATGAAGGATTTTTTAGGTTGTCATTAAGGCAACTCCAAGCTGGAGTTTCTAATTTATCTCAATTTAGTTTAGAATTTGCACAATTAATCTGATTTAGCAGAATAAAAACAAATATATATTCACCCTTTATGACCCTACTCGATGCAAATAAACTATTAAATGTCTGTAGAGATTCTCATTTAGGAACATCAGTTTCTGGAAGTTTCTCAGTTGAGGAATGAAACGTCTTTCAACTCCAACAAGAACTCCAGTTGCTGACAACTAAACCCTTTTTTTGAACCTGTTAAATTTTATGCACTTTAAAAAAAAATCTCTTTGGCCAATGAGGAACACAGTGTCTGCCGCCACCCACCTCCTCCCGCGATTAATAGTCGTACGACAAAATTAAATTAAGATTAAGAAAAAAAAAAAAAAATTCAAAAGATTCAGCTTCTATGTAATATCCATGTATTCCAAATCATTAGGGTGTCCCTGAAATATAGACAACACAAAAAAAAGATTATCATCCCTTTTCACAACCACATAATTATGCCTTTAAAGAGAAACTTTCATTAGTCATTGATTTAATGAGGAGATTAATGGGCTCCTACCTGCACAATGAATTAGTTTTGCCCCTAGTTTGTCTTAAAGGTATTTGACTTTGCGTTAAGTTCAACCACCACAGAAGTATAATGGAGCAGTAGTAAAACAGCTCACGCATTGCATTTCAGTCAGAGAAACACTGCTCTAATTCCTGTGCTGTACTAGTCAGGGTAAAGTTGTTAAGAATACACCTCACCAGAAAAAGAAAACGTATAGTATAACTACCTTTTAGTTAACTTATAGCACATCCAATAGGGATTTGTTTGTAGTCACCAGCACATATCCGGCTTTATTGTTAAAATTCCTCTAAACAGAATTGTTACCAACATCAGTCTCATTCAGGGAGACTCGGAGACACCAATCACCTCTGGTTTATTTCTCCACTTTTCTTTCACAATCCAGTGTCTCTTTTGTATGGTCTATGGTGTGTCCACATCAGACATACAAAGTACATCTCATCCAGTGATCATGAAACTTTGAAATTTTAGCTTGATTGTAATAATACACCCAACCCCCAACCCCTTCCTGTACACAGACACATATTATGCTAGTTAAAATACACAACAAGCCGACTCGGTGCGTCTCAGCTCAACTGGTGTCCCTGCTTACACACAATGAGGCCCTGCTTTTGTTGGGAGGAAATGTGAACCAAATAATGACATGCTTGGTGTGAGGGGGTTTGCTCTTAAGGCTGCAGCGCTCCTCCTCCTCCCCCTGACACCCCTTCATCCTCCTCCTACCCTTGTGTTTGAATCAATACAAATTCTGATTTTGTAGCACTTTATATTAGATTGAATGACAACATGAGGCGTAAGAACTAACCAGTGGTTACACAGTTTTCAGAAAAAAAATAAAAAATAAAAAACATGTGTATATATTTTGTGTATATATATATATATAGATATATATGTATATATAATATAGGGTTCTTATATAGAGATTTATATTCATTTAAAAGCTTTTTTTTTTAAATAGCACAGTAACACTTTTGCACAGAATGATTAAAAAACCACATCATGTGTTTGATTGTTTACTTATAGGCCAGCGGCATCAGAGCAACCACATCCCAGCGTCTCCACAGTCGTCTCGAGTCGGGAACGTCCACCATTGTTAGTCACCAGTGTGTAAGAAATGAGAGAATTCATTTGTGATTCTTTATTGTCAGACTGAACATGAGGATTGTTGGCAGTACCACTCTCTGACCACCGTTAGCAACTTTTCTGCCACTCCCTAAGTTTCCCCATCAACTTCCTCCTCCTCCACCCCATGTTCCTGTCTGTAACTGTAAGTTTGAATATGTTAGCGTCACTTTAACCACACAGAAAGAACAACAGAAACGAAAAAGAGAAGGTATTAAAAGACAGTAAAGTCAAAACGAAACAGAGATACAGATTTATAGTACTGCACATTGTGTCTTTCCCCCCATACCCTTTATCCTCCACTTGTGTCCTTTGCCTTATACCTGTACATCTACCAGTTTACTCTTTGGCTACACCCACACTACTCCATTAGCATAGGAGAAAATATCAGGGACAATCCATGCGCTTGCCGTCAGATTCAAGTAGATCAGCAAACATCATGGAAATTGTACAACGGTCATTCTGTAAGAGGTCCTTCTGATCAACGCAGTAATCCTCTTTAGCGCAGCAGCACGCATATTTTATCTGACCAATCGTGGCTGCTTTTCTTTCAAAAAAGAGTGTCATGTGACACGTAGGCAAAGCATTTATACATTCACTCAAGTCTATATGGTACATATAAAAATTAGCACAGGAGTGTGTTTGTGAGACTCCAAATACCAGGCTGTTGTAATGTGTGGTTGTTTAGTTTACAACTAATTTAAATAATAATAATATATATATAAAAAAAAAAGAGTACTAGTAACCAATGGCAGTCACTTAGTTGGACACTTATAATGGGATGATGGTGCCACAGTGTTACCACTTGTCAATCGTAACCTTAAAACTTTTTTTTTTTTGTCATTTTCTGTCCACATGATTGTAATTCACAAAACAGCAAACTCTATATCCTGAAGGACAGACTGAAAACCATCAATTGTGACGATATTATAATTTCAAAAACTATTGACGCTTTACATCCACAAGATTTGACACAAACCTATATACAAAAAAAAAAAAAGTTCTGCTACTTGTAGAGCAGCTACTTTGATGACAACAACAGGGGCGGCGTCGAAGGCATCGCCAAAAATTCCAAACCCCTATTCTTCGTAACAGTGATGGCATTAGCTGTTGTTTTGACATGTTTCAACAGCTTCAACAGCTCAAAGTCACCAGGCTATTGTAAATGACAGGCACACTGTTGTATATGAGCATTTCTAAGAAATGAAAAAGTAAACTGAGTAGTGTGGATGCAGCCTCTGTCCTATGTCTCGTGTCTTCAGTTCTCACACCGGCTGTCAGACCCCCCTCCCACCCAAACACACACACAAACACAGTCTCTGTACAGTTGGCTTAGTGGTGACCATAGAAATAGCTAAAGGGTTCCATTTGACGTCGGTTGTAGTTTGTACAGAAAGATTTTTTTTTTCTTTTTTTTCTTTTGTGTTTATGTAAACAGGCACACAGATCTCTGGAGGCTCGCTGCTCAGTCAAAAAGACAAACCACCTCTGAGAGCTCAATGGTCTCCTCTCTCATCATGTGTTTTGTTTTGTATTCCTCTGTCCGCTTTGCTCCTCCCGGCTTTCTGCTGATGATTTTTTTTTTCTTAAATCTTCTCGTGTCGAGTGATTTGGCCCTGCCCTCGGTCCCACTGAAAGGAATAAGGCCTTGGATTTGTCCTCTCCCAGATGTCTAGAGGTTTACATTTAGTCAGTACTCATTTCTGTCCTCTTCCTGCAACCTCTGCCAAGGCTCTGTGAAAGTTTCTCAAGTTTAACCAAGGTTGTCCTGTCCAGTCCAGGTTCCCATTGGTACAGTTTTGTATTTCTTGTCTTTAGCATCAGTGTTGGTGGTCAGGCGGACAAAAAAAAAAAAAAAAAAAAAATCACGCTGTCTCCGACAAGTCCACGTGGAACGAGCTAGCAAATCTTTTTGCGGGCTGCGGAGACAGAGAAGACATACGTTAAGACAAATGACAAGTGTCCCTCCCCCTCGAGACTGCCACGTCAGCTCCAATGACCAACTCTAGAAGGATGATGCCACTTGGGACCTTCTGGGGTAATTTATATCTACTTTAAGCTCTTTGGTTCCTGTAGTATAAACGTATCACTATTTTGGTTAAAGAAATAAAGAATATATATTTATATATATATATATATAAATATATATATAATATATAATATAAAAAAATATATAATATATATATAAAGTTAAGTGATGCATCCATCACTTTTTTTTTTTTTTCAATATCCATCAGATAAGATACATGTTCCAAATTTGTGATGTCACATAATGAATGCACAGATAATATACACAGCACTAATTGCTTCATTAATTATCTATAAAAGGTCCATTAAACATTTACCGAACCTTTATCAAGATGACACTTGTGGTCACAACGTTTCCACGCACAAGGTGCTTTTTTTTTTTTTCTTAAGAGAACACAACGCCCGTTGCTTCAAAAAGCCTGTGGGACTAATGTCGTATTTTTTACAAGGCGGATAAACAAAGCCAGTTCCCTTAAATCTCAAAATGCAAAAAAAAAAAAAAAAAAAAAAAGTAGGACATAATTTAGGAGTTTTTGACTGGACTAATACAAAGAGTTTTCCGTGTTATCCTGTGAGGCACAGGAGATGAATAGAAGCTCAACCTGCTATATTTGGAGGAAAACAAGTTCTGGTACCTAAAGGCTAAATACCAATTATTTTTCAAACAAACTCAAAGTGTACAGAGGGGAGTTGGCTAGCTCCATTTACCAAGAGAGAAAACAAGGAACAATAGATGAAGAAGGAGACGTTATTTCATGCAACATTTACCTGAGGAACAGCCCACAGTCAACATGCAGTGTCATGAAGAATGAAAGTTAAGGTTGAGGCTGCACTATATTGGAAAGCAAATTGGAAGCGAGTGCAAACAATGTAAATTTGGAATGAGAATATGGAAACTCACTAAGTCCTTATAATGTGATCTATCTATCTATCTATCTATCTATCTATCTATCTATCTATCTATCTATCTATCTATCTATCTATCTATCTGTCTGTCTGTCTGTCTGTCTATCCATCCATCCATCCATCCATCTATCTGAGGGATCAAGATTAGCTTGATTGTAATGTTTCTCATATATTTATATTTTCTTGAACCTAATCCAATATTGAAGAAAAAAGTTTTTCTACAAGAAAGCTTATATATATATATATATATTAATATATATATATATATATATATATACAAAGAGTGTATAATTATAAATAGTTCATAAAATTATTATTTTTTTTTTTTTCTTT